>JACBAH010007719.1:0-60318 GCA_014282315.1 Neospermospora avenae | reverse complement strand
AGCATCCTCGACAGTGGCTCGCCGGCGTTTAGCTGATTGCGCGTCGGAGGGAGTCGGAGTTGAGGGCAGAGCATCGTTAATTGGCTTGAATTGATTAGATGGCAATTCAGAGGCCGGAGAGACCTCCAGTCGTCACACTACGGAGTACTTGAAGTCTCCCTTTGCAGGTAGAAATCGAGTACTTGGACTGGGGGAAAAGGAGGTAAGTTAACACAACGAACAAAGAAGATTTGCGCCTCCTTGCAGTTGAGGTGTTACCGTAGTAGATATCTCTACTCTTCGAGTACCTATCGACGTGCGCTCTTCTATAGCTTGAATTTCAAGAATTCATCTATTTCTGAAGAGTGATTTGATCTATGCGTCTATTGATCAATGTCGGTATCACTCTGTGCTAGTACGTACAGTGAAGTAGTCTAACTGAGCTAGTATTATAGTAGTATTATAGTGGTAATAGTAGTTGTATTCGTGGCTACAGAATCAAGGTAGATCTCGACAAGAGAGTCGAGATATACCTACTCGCGCCGGCTAATCCTCGGTTCCACTATACGTGACTATGAACCGCAACTATGGACCAACAATGTCACAGTTTCTCAGGATGAGGTCAGGATTAACTGGGAACTTTCGACCCTCATTCGAGATTGCTGAGACTTCAAGGGCGGAAAATTTACATACTACAGCAAAAGGCAGTAGTCCACAGTGGAGCCAAAAGCACTAGGACATATTTAAAGTTGTAGATGATGTTATTGGTAGGGTAAATTATGGAGAAACAACGAAGGGCAAAGGCGAGAGTCCGCCAAACGACACTCATGATGAGAGCATAGCAGCAGGACTCCTTGTAGTGAGATGCTTGCCAATATGACCGATAGTCGTTATTCAGAAGAGATTAGCAAAGAGGATCGATGTCCCCATAGAAGGACGGTAGAAAAATTGGTTTGTAGGGTAGCTAGCAGCTATTCATTATGATAGTGATGAAATTCCTAGCTATAAATAAAGTTGGTGAGAGCGATAGTATGCAAATATTCGTTCCACATCTTGGAAATTGGCGAGGCGTAGGGGGCTTTGTGTAGTGAAATATAAAATTGTGATATAGACTATATTCAAAGTATTTAGAAAAGTGAAAGGAAGGGTCGCGTAGAGTAGCGGCGAGACCTTCAGTGATTGCATGTTATGTTGGCAACCAGGATGAGCAGCGAGAAACCCTCGGCATCTTGATCTCCTCTGCAGATTGTTGTTTGTCTCGTGGCTAGGACATGAGTTTTTATATTGAAGTCAACAGCTATTATTACATCTTCCATCGGTTGGTGTTTATCTTCTACAGTAGGTTAAGACCTGGTTCCACGGTTAGAAGCGAGGATGTTCAGGGTAAATATCGTTTGACCAATACGGGCGCTGCTTCAACAGAAGCCCTAACGCACTCGTGGGGTATGTAGGCACCAGCCAAGCACCACCGTCGGATGGATATCTGGCTGTATGTTGACTATGAAACCACTCGGGGAAACATTGTTTGTCAACGCTACAAAGGCAAGGAGAATCAGTGAAAAACTTATGACTATCTGAACAAGTATAGCTTTGCCGACGTATTTCGATACTTAATCGGCTGTGAGAATTCAGGAGATAACAGATTCGCTGTATCTCTGCTTTTTTCAAGCTCGGTCCTCTGTTCCTCCGACGGAGAGTCTTGTCAGTGTAGCATGCGTAGTCCCTCAGGCAGCTGCTGAATTCTCAAAGGAGAAAGAAGTAGTAAAAGATCAGGACCAATGCAGTCATACCGAAACTTGGACTGACTAGTACCATAAATCACAAATTAACGCAGCTCGAATATAATAATATATGCACCCACGTAATTATTGACTTTACCTGCCCCCAAGGCTATGGTAGTGGTTACGGGCGTAGAATCTTTGTCCGCGATGTCTACCCCTAGATATATTTCGAGACGCGAACTAGATGCTCGCTCCCTTCTTTTCAGATTGTGTTCCTGTCCTCCAGCTTGGTGGAAAGCTGTTGAAAGTAAACTGATGAGGGCCACTTTCTATTTCTCAATACATCAGTTCACTCCGGCTCACTTGCTCAATTTACATGGAGCTTGGCATTTCGCTTGCTTTATTGACTTCCACTTCCAGATCCAAAGTTCACATGGCTGTATCTCCATCGACGTCATCCTTCGAAGCTGCCGTTCAAATTTTAATCTTAGCAAGCTGTTCCTGTAGATCATCCGCACAGCCTTGAAGTTGTTTTTGTGGAACTCCACTTGCAAAACTTCTCAATGTTCATACTGACCCTTGAGATAACTCCATGTCTGAATGCCCTAGCTGACTCGACAGAAGGCGTAGACGGAAGCTATGAAAAATATGCTACGGAAGCTCGCTTAAACTAGGCCTGTCAACAATGAGCCTTGGCATCTCTTCAGCGGCGGCTTGGTGGCGTATATCATGTATGCGCAATGGGGATTCACTTCCAGAAAGCTGATTATGATGTATGAGTGCCGGAGCCTCAGCATAATCGCAATCCGAGACGTTTATGGTAACAAGACAAGCCAAAGTGGGCGAACCTAGTCAATGCGAAGCCTTCAACATCCTCCACACAGCTTGACTAAGCTTATAGTACGGTAAATATCCATCTTTGTCCACAAAACCACCAAGAGTGATCTTTGGGGTTATAGAGCAAGCCACCAGAGAGCTTGTCGCGGCAACAGTTGCCAAGAAGGAAGAAGATATGGAAGCGTTCCTCTACAGCACCGTATCAGCCATCGTGGACCTCGCAACTGAACCTCCTGAGGCTCTTGCCCTGATGCTACAGACTTGCGTACATGTAACGAAGAAGCTGCCAGACTTCCAGTACTTACAGTCGAGGAACTCAAAGAGCAGTTGTTGAGCTAAGCTGGTTTGTTGATCAGGAAACCAGCAAACTTGATCTTCTGCTGGAGAAGTCTGTCACTGCTGAGAGCTTATCTCGCTCCCGGTAGTACCGAAAACATGCTGATGAGGGACATTTCTATGGACTATGAATATACGACCCTTGCACTCTGTCGATTTTACTGCCACGAAAACTTGTTGTAAAGAAACAAAACTTTAACCCAACAGAACCGAGGAAGGAGGAAAGAAAAAGGTAGTATGGTTGAGAACTTCAACGTTCAAAATTACCCAAGGTCAGCTGAAGGATTCGGGTCTTTTATCATCTATTCTGTGTAATCAGAGCTGAAACTTTTCAACCAAGGCAGCTCCAATCTTTTCACTGGCAGACAAACAAATTCTTGATTCTAAGTCCGAAGCCTCTGCATCTTCTGCTTGAGCATACCTATTTGCTTGAGAATAGACTCAGACATGTGTGGTGATGTGGGTATGGAGATTAATAAGCTGTTTCCGTTGGCTCCAACTTTCCAGACAGACGTAAAATTTTATGGTCAGAGAATAGCAAGATCGGTGGGAGGACAAAGTTGTTACTGTCCGATATGTTGTGCTGTGGATGAATTTCCCCCAGGCCTCTTAGTCCGGGCAAATGTGGACCGTGCCCAACTGATTGAAGTACGGAAGGTACCGTACCGTGGACAAGTTCGCAATTGTACGCTCCACAAGAAATAACAACAACAACAGCACGTAGAAGGAATATCGGCGGCTCCTGCGCAGACACCCAACCCCTCAATTGAGCAAAATGACTAATACTTCTAATTGAAACGGGCTTCACTGCCCTATCTCCAAAGGTCATTGGACTAAAAGCGAGGGGGTAAGCGTGGGGTAGCTCCAATTGCATCTATCCCCTGCTTCTGAACTCCCGTCATAATGCCTCATGTACTCTCGAAGTCGAAATGGCGAAGACATACAATACATCATGGCTGACGGGCAGAATCTGGCTCTACAGTCCATCGACAGTTTCTTCTTTAGATGTGGATTGACGGTGCAAGACAAGCTTGACTGCTATGCTTTCGTCAAGAAGCTCTATCTACATAAGGCTATTGCATCCGCGGCATGTCAAGCTTATTGTTCCATGACACTACTTGTTGGTGCAGATCTTGTCGTACAATTCCGGCCATTAAATTATCGACTGGATCTGCGAATTACTTCCATGGCGCGAGACATATTTGATACATTCGCTCCCAAGACGAAATACCTTGCTACGCTTCCAGCATCGGGCTTGTCGGTTTATGTCATGGACAGGATAACAGGCATGTCATTCAGAGATGTACGAGGCAGTACTGGCACCCACAATATGACAATACATTTTCGGGCAAGGCTATGCAAGGACTTTGCAGTGTTCCTATCGAAGTCCTGGTATTGGAGATGTAAGAAGCCAAAGACATTAGGAACAGTCGGACGAAGCATTGAGACACGCCTCCATTCTCTTTGCAAAGATTTGCCGTTGCGGTTTCGAGCTAAAGCTCAGAATATCCTAGCGAACTTGAATCGTATCGAAGCTCTTCCTTGGGTTCTTACGCATGGCGACATCGTAGCTGCGAATATTATGGTGGAGCCCTCGACTGGCGCTCTAAATGGTTTTGTAGACTGGGCAGAAGCAGAAGTTCTTCCCTTTGGAACATGTCTATACGGCCTTGAAGAACTGCTAGGGCAAATGATACCAGATGGCTTTCGATACATTCCAGAAGCTGAAGGACTGCGGAGTATCTTCTGGGCAGAAATGGAGAGGAGTATTCCTACTATGAAAAAAAGTCATACCCTAGAAGCTGTCAAGCTTGCAACAGATCTTGGGGTTCTGCTTTGGCATGGAATTGCCTTCGACGACGGTGCTATTGACCGAGTGGTTCAAGACGGTCGAGATATTGAAGAAATTCATAGACTTGATTCACTTTTGCATGTCCAAAGTCGGAGTCAAAGAGGTCTCCTGTCGAAGTCATAGACAAAACTATGCAGGACAAGCTCTATTCAGGAAACGCATGCTCTAGAGGTTTATTGGCAGGTCGACTTGATTTAAATCTAGTTTGTTCCGGTGCAAGCAACGAAATTGTTCCCAGAGGCACCAGTGTGCGTAATTGTCCCTGCCTGCTTGCATGAGGTGGTGATGATGACACGGTCTGCGCCGGGAGAGCCTAGGAATACTGTCAGATTGAGGCCTCACACCAAAGGAAGTAGGAAAAGTGAACTGTTACCTCCGCTGTACAAGGCGCCGCTCTTGAGAATGGGAAATTCCTGATACGGTCCATTTACACCATTGAATTCGAATCCTTCAAAGTTATTGTATGTATGTGGATAGCCTCTGAGTATACTGTTAGACCATACACTTGACTTTGGTAGTCGCATGGACTGGTGCTATTGAGACAGTGAATCAGGGCCGCTTGTGACTTACCCAGGAGCGCTGCCAGCCTTGTAGTAAGAGCAGGCCTTCGACGAAGCAGCATTGACCGCAGCAGCAGAGTAGACAACAGAGCCACAGGTTGCTGCTGCTCGTTCCTCGAGGACAGGGATAGAGGTAGAAGTGGTGAAGAGGAGAACGAGAGAAAGAAGGGTCTTGAGTGCAAACATGATGAAGAGTTCACGGGAAATTCTTGAATATCTGGCAATGAGTCTGTGATACCGAACAAGCACGGGCAATTTCTCAGCAGTTGAAACTGGAGAAGACGTCCTTCATATACTTCGAGGGATTATCTACGGGGGAAGGAAGCTCTGTTCTGCTTACTCTTCAAAATTCAACAAGGTACCAAATTTGTTGATTGGACTGCCCCTTGAACTTCCTTCCGCTGTACCTGGCAAGCTATTTCAGGTGAGAAGAATATCAACACACCTCCGAATCAGAATCCCTTCCTGTGCTGGTATCACGATCAAACACCATCTCAACTGCCCTTCCTAGCTAGTATCCCATCCCTTCAACCAATAATGATTCACCAAACCACCACACCTGTCCGAAACGTGGGGCAGGGAGGGGCAAGCGAGGGGTAGTAAATAAGTTTCCCCAGCACAACGATAAGAAAACAAGACTATTCACCTCCCCAGCTTCCTAGAAGCGGCAGGTGTTACACCTCTTGGCGATTTCTTAGCGAAGCACGACGTGCGAGTGCCGTTGGTGGACAAGTGCAGCTGAGTTACGCACAACATCTATTATTTCACGGTAGTTCGGCGCGCTAAGCTGATGAGGAAGCTGGAGAGCGGGAGAGGGTTGGGATCGGCAATTGTGTGAAGTTTATCGACGGTACTGCTAGATATTTGTTATTGTCCGCGCATTGCGGTATGTTTATGCAACCGTCAAATTGAAGGATTTCGGAACTCGCCTCGCTTGACAATATCAACAGCTATTTAGTGTGTCGGCAGGTTCAAGGACAAGGGCTTGACGTCACTGCAGGTCTGATCATCTCAGTACCTAACTTGCATAGAGCTCAACTCCAGAGATCCATCGAATATGTGAAGCTTTCCCGTCTGCAACTGATCAAGTTCTCAAAGTAGCCAACTCCAAAGACGGAAATCAGACACAGAAGTTTAAGGCTTGATATCCACCCATCAGAACTGCTGACTCTATTGACGAACTCAATTACCCATTGTGTATCTTTCAAATCTTGCATTGGGCCAACATGACTTCCAAGCAATACGAAGATTTGAAGTCGGCACTTTCGTCAAATTCCGATCTCACGACTACTGCACGCACTTTTACGGAGCCAATCACACATGCCATCGAATCCAGAGCTTCAGAAGAGGAACTCGAAGAAAAACTTTCAAGTTCCTGGCGAATTCTCATTGATCTGGCAGCAAAGACAAATCATGAATCTCAAGAGTCACTAGTTGAGGTTGTGAAAGCTGTGTCGAAGCAAAGGACAGGTAGTGATGACAAGGCGAAGCCCGTCACTATATGGGGTTCAGAAGTCAAATTATGGGAAGACATGCCACTCTTGGGATCTGGTATGCGGTCGGCTTGGAATAGAGGTAAGACTTTAGCCCAGAAACCTCTCGTTAGAAATCATCTATCTGACATGTCTCTAGCTCCAAATTCAAGCAGTAAAGACGATTTCTCTGTTCAAGAATGGACAAACCTCAACGCATTCGCAGCACGTCTCACAACCCTGTCACCATCGATCCCGGTGTTTGACTATTCTCTCTACGCCATCTGGACGATGCGCTCTGCATTCGAGAATGAGCACTCGGATGCTGCGGCTGGTGAGGCTGCGAGGATGTGGCTTTTGTATGCCGGGGAGGTCATTGAGAAATTGAGTCGTGATGGCAAATCGTTCGAAGGGCCGATTGCGAAAGGAGGGGAGAAGTTCAAGGAGAAGGGGTGGAAGGGCTTCTGTGAAGAGAGATTGGCGGTATGGAAGGAAGCTGCGTGAGAACTCGTGTACAGAATGGAATCTCTACAAAAGCTCGTAAGCTCGATCAGTAAAGCCGAGCTGATATCCTGTTCAAGCGGCGATCTTCAATTTTCTCCTTCCCTACTTGAGTCGCGGGATCTTTGAGGAAATGTCGCTAGAACTAGAGCCGGCTCCAGATGACCATGTCTCGCGGCCCCTCGAATCGAACAGTTGCGTATATGGTCCCTTCCAGATCGAGATTTGAAGGTGTCTGATCGCCTTCAGTCGGAGTCCATACAGTAAGCGAGAGAGCGAGTGCTGGTTGTGCATTCTTTACAACATCCGAAACATTGTAGGACGTTCACATGCATCAATCTCATATAATAACAAGCAGCAAATGCCAATCAGGGCATCTCTTGACGGCCTGTAGTGACATCAGAGGGAGAGAGAAGAGACACGACCATATAAGAACTAGCTCCGAGTATGAAAACCCCCCCTCGGATTCGAGATTTCTCGCGAATTTCATCTTTCACTTCTGTCACCACATTTTGCGCCCGTCAACATATGCATGGTTCGACGTAGCATCACAAACACAAGGAATCAAAGGTATCTTCTGCTCCTTCTTGCTCCTTCTTGCTCCTCTGTAGTCGAGTCCGAAAGCATTCTATCGAAGTCAAGGCCCGGTGCTCACTGCGAACCATTTCATGCCATTGCAATCGAGCCCAAAAATGCAACAAGTGCAGGAAACCAGTGGTTTCACACCCCGCAGCTTTCTGCATGAGCGCATGTTCTTTGTTCCTGTCCCTAAGTGTAAGACAGGGAGGCAGGAGGAGCTTCCTTCTCAGGAACAAGTATGGCGCCCAATCACCACACGATTGAACCAATCACAGCTTCGAGGACCACGTACAAGGAGAATACCAAAAGTCTTTTGCAGGTTTCATGATTGAATAGACAGTAGTAAAGTATACAATCTTAAAACGCCTTTGATATGCAACGGGCTCCACCTGACGAGTAGAGACCATGTCAACTATTTCCCCTCCTTAGAACGCCAACCTAAATCACCATCACACATTTTCATCAGAACAAAAAATGATTTTATTCGGCCTTGTCCTCGTAAAGCTTAACCAGCGCCGGTTTCAGCGCCTCAAACTTCGCAAAATCCCCAATCCGGCACCTCATATAATCAAACGCCACAATAGCAACCTGATCCTTTCCTTCCGTCTTCATAACGGGGATCTTCTGATACCGCTGCGAGAAATGCGTCAAGAGGATCCGTCGCGCATTCATTCTCTCGCCGACACCTAAAGCTTCGGAAGTAGTGGAGTGCTTTTTGGCGATGGCGTCGGAGCGGAGTTCGTCGTCGAAGGTGGCCTCGTGGATTAATAGCGTGGCGTCTTTGCCGATTTGGACGAAGAGTTCTGACGGGCGGCAGTCACCTGAGTAGGCGACTTTGAAGCCGTTTGGGAAGGTAAATGCTACGGCTAAGGCGCCGTGACAGTGTTCCACTCCGCATGCTTTGATAGTAGTGAGACCGACGATCTTTGTCTGCTCTTCTGTAAATGTGTGGAGATATTGCCTGGATCTTTCCATGAGGATTGGTTCGACTCTTTCGTAGCCGAAATCTTCGACTTGAGAATATTCTTTGAGGAAATTGGTCATTCCATCATGAGATGCTACGATCAGGGAGTTGTTTTTGGTTTGCTCGTTAATTTCGGTCTCTTTGGCCCATTCTTTGATGACTCGGACGGTGCCGAGGTGGTGATCTGCGTGGAGATGACTGATCCAGATGGCTTTCAAGTCGCGCAAGATTTCTGCTGTTTCGTTTCCGAAGACTCGATACAGCTGTCCCAGCGTGTTCTCTCCACAGTCAAACAGGTAGTTGCCATATCCAGGCACGCGAAGTAACGTAGCAGAGACATTTCGATATTTTGATGGCAGAGCCGACCCAGTACCCAGAGTAATGATCTCCGCATCCTTGCTGGGTATGTCTTTTTGACTTTCATCCAGACGGGCTAGGAATTCTGGACTTGTGATTTCCTTTCGAGCCACCTCAGCTAGTTCCTTTACTTCTGTTGATGCTTCCTTCACAACTGTAAGCGTGTCCAGATACGGAATAACGTTCGTATCCTGCAATTCAACCTTAGGCTCTAGCTGTAATGTGTGGCCATTTCTTGCCTTTACATAAGGCATGTTCTCTACTGGTGCTAGAGGTGGATCATTGCAAAATTGTGGAAGTGGAAAGCGTTCTGCATCTACGAGGTTGAGTCGAATAGCTGCTGCGGCAGGCGATTCCAAGGAAAGGTAGTTAGCACAGCAGTCCTTCGACGAAACAATGTGCTGCAGGCCACTATGCTCTCGCATGAATGTCTGGAGTCTAGAATCCTCAACGACTCCAGGTCCTAAGATCCAGATCACCGCACCAATTCCAGGCATGATATCGTTTGAGGTCCACTCAGGGCGACTGATCAAAGGCCCAACGAATGACACATCTGGTAGCTCGATGACTACAAATCCACCACCCTCTGAGCCTTGAGCCATGACCATATCAGGCGTCACAACAGTTCCAGACGATGTAGTAACACTTTCGCCGCTTGTCAACTTCCTGAAGTCTGGTCCTGGCGTCACCCCTAGCTCTTTTGCAACCTTCGGATTGAATTTCCCTCGTTGTGGATGATTCTTGACGAAGTAGCAAACAGATGTTGCTGATGGGGTTGTGGGTGGTAGTGTTTCAATGGTTGCTGCCGGCCAAGGGTTCCGTACAAGCACCTCAATATCTGGCACACTGGGGTCTTCGTCCAGCGTACGACCAAGATATTTCTGGATTTCGCCTTGCTCATTCCTGAAGAAAATCGCAGCAGGTCTCTGAACTTCTGACAATTTCTTCTTGACCAGAGCATCAAGACGCCACCCCGACCGAAACATATCAGACACCACCGACTTTCTCATTTGATCGTACTGATCTTCTTGCTGTTCCGGTGTTTGTTCCTTTCCGTTGATCGATGTTGAGGTCGTGTCGTCCGAAATTTCTTCATGACTTCTCTTCCTTGGTCTCGTCGTGCTAATGTCGGATTCTAGAACCACAGCCCACAACTTGATTTGTTCGTCCTTGTAATTGGGTTCCGCGAAGCTCGTAGGCAATTCCTTCTTGGCTCTGAACTCGTTCGTGTATAATGGCATACCCTTCCGAAAGACGAACCGCCTCGCGGTCGCAAGCAAGTGCGTAAGGTTCTTTCCACCATGGATATTCAAAAACTGTTTCTCAATTTCCTCCGCCCTATCCAAGCCCTTTCTCAATCTACTGAGCTCGGCTTGTTTCTTTTTATCCTCCTGATTGGCCGTCGCGACGTCTGCCAGTGTCAAGATCATGCCCAATATGCCTCCAGAATTCCCCCACCCAACGGTTCCCGTCAGGAAGACATCTGCTACTTTTGACAATCCCAACTTGCGCTGTACGGCCGCTCGCTGTGTCCCCTCCGCCACATCTCCAATCAGGTATCTCTTGTTATCGAAGTGTAGAAGCAGCGTCGTTCCGGGCGTATCCACCGTCGGCGTACTCAAAATCTGCACATAGGACTTCATCCTATCCAATTGGCCCTTCTTCCTCTTAATCCAAGGCCTCCAGATCCTGCTAACGCTATTGACGCCGTCCTCCTTCTGCTTTTCGAAGACGATATAGTAGCCGCCTCGTTTATCGGTATGTAGATTCGGCCCCGGGAACACTCGAGACTCTTTAAAGTATTGGCCGATGGATCGGATTCCTCTGTAAGATGGCAGGAGACAAGACCTCGTCGCGGGCTGGAGTCTTAAAATCATGGGTGGAGTTCATGACTCTTCCATTTTGTACCTGCAGTTCACCTTCAAAATAATAGCCCGCCTCGCAGGGCCAAGACTCAAGCGAATCTGCAGCCTCACAGCCTCGCAGCCTCGTCCGTCCAACCAAAGACCACGGGGCCATGTCCACAATACCAAGGCACTTCCATCTACTTGATGAGTTCGTGCTTGTGTCATGCACATTATACAAGTAATACTTTAAAAGATACACTGGCTTTCACGACATCAGTATGTGACAATTTTGCTTAGCGGGAGATGAATTTGACTGGCATTGAATATGTCAACAATCACTCGACGACAGACATACATAGAAGTCGAACCAACATTTCTTGAGCATTGAACCGTTGGAAGTCATTCTAAACAGAATCATGCAAACATCATTTTCCGTCTCGGCCCTTCGCTCACAAACGACACTCTTATCATTCATCGTCCAGAAGACTTGGCCTAGATATCGCTCAGATGAGAAGCAAATTGACGGTCGAATCTGACATTCAAGAAGTTCACGTTCTTGGAATGAAGTTGCGACAAGAAACAAAACGGCTTTTCAAAACGCTTCGCTTTCTACAATTGCAAATGTAAAACCAGGCTTCCTTGAAATTTTCTACATCGAACGCTTACCCGACCCTGGGAGTGTTCTTCCCAGAGTAGGGTTTTTGGTATTGATCCTCGCAGTTAAAAAGAAAAAGCACAACGTCTAGAAAAGCAATTTCCAGAAGCACAAGTTGTGACAGACACAGAAAAACACCTTGCCCAGCCTAGCCTACTCGCGACAAATCATCACTCGATCCCTCCCGTCCATGCGTGTGTGTGCCTTGAACCAACAAAGTCGACCGATCCAAGTGCATATAAAAATGAAGTTACTCCATCCCTCGCTCGTTCCATGCCCGTACGCCGTCATTCATGCATTATGTAATCTTCTCTTCCCTTTTAACGGAAGCCATTAGTTCGTGGAGGTGCGTGTGCTGGGTGACGCGCGGCAGCCGTGGCTGCTTGTCTACTTGCTCGGATCTTCGCAGCTTCGGTACCGTCGTCGGGTGTAGCTGCTTCCTTGAACCAGGGGTGTTGAAGAGCTTGTTGAGCAGTTATCCGTTCTGCTGGGTCGTATACGAAGATCTTCTGGAGAAGGTCGAGAAAGTTCTTGCAGAATTTGTTGCTATCAGGAACGATTTCCTGCATCATGTTAGTAAGAATAGCTTAATCAGAGAAATATTATGTTGAGCTTACGTTCAGATGCTTCATGGCCTTAACGAATCGTCTCGAAGCTCTAGTAGTGTCGGCTTGTGGATAGTCAAGCTTTAGTCTCTTGAAGAATCTACAATCCAATTAGTGTAAGATTCGGGATATAGAACTGAAGTACTCACTTTGCGGCAGGATTGCCCGAATTGCGTTTTGCCATCGAGTTGACAGACTGTATGAGGTGGGTATCCAGCTTCTTATTGCAGACGCTTTCCATCATGGCCAGATGCTCCAGGTTGTCATGTGTTTGAAATAACGCATCTCCAGTGAAGAATTCGACCAGAATGCAGCCAATACTCCATATGTCGCAGGGAAAGGACCATCCAAGACCAAGGATAATCTCGGGAGCCCGGTAGTGTCGAGTTGAAACTACCGAAGAGTGGTACTCGTCTTGAAATGTAGCTGAGCCAAAGTCGATCAACCGAATCTCAGTGTCGAGCAGGACTCTTCGTTGCGCGGCTTGTCGATTGACCGTAGTTGATGAAGAAGGAATCTTGCGGCTGTATGTGAAAGCCTGGTAGGCACTATCGCATAGTAGGATATTTTCTGGCTTCAAATCGGTATGTATTAAGTTTAGATCGTGTAAGACTGCGAGGACCATTAGCATGGGAGCTGGAGACATGTGTCTTTGGTACTTACAAGCAACACTGGTGAAAAGTTGTCTCGCAAAGTTCTGAATCTGACTGTTTGGGAATGGGACGAACGCATTGCCTTTCAGGAAATCGAAGACACTCTGCCCCAGTAAATCCATGACAATGCAGATGTGACCACGATAGTCAAAACAGTCTCTAAGGTGTATGCATCGATTTCGGTTCTCCTTGTCGTTTGCCTTCAAGGTTGCAAGTACTCGAAGTTCGATTCTCGAGGCATCCCGGTACTTTTGAACGGAACGGATGATCTTGATAGCAACTGCTCGCTTGCTTTGTCGGTCTTTGGCCTGAACAACTTTTCCAAATGTTCCTTGTCCAAGGAGCTTCGAAACTTGGTCTGTTGCAAGTCAGCATCAAATCTTCTCACATGGACCTATACACGTACATCTTTCCGTAAGATCTGATTCTGGGACAACAATATAGTGGCCATCATCATCGTCAACCTTGGTGTTTTTGGTGTACGAATTCTACACTGTGTTAGCTCATCCTACCGAGTTGTAGACGGGCTTTCGGTTGCAGAACTCACGTCGGATACCTGCTTGACCTGAACATCGGGTGCTTTGATAGGTGGTTTCGGCGGAGGTCTGTAGTTTGTGAAAGCATCGCCATTAGTCTCCTCTAACTTTCTCTTTGCT
Source organism: Neospermospora avenae (assembly GCA_014282315.1). Lineage (NCBI taxonomy): Eukaryota > Fungi > Ascomycota > Leotiomycetes > Helotiales > Ploettnerulaceae > Neospermospora > Neospermospora avenae. Next base: position 46,744 of record JACBAH010007719.1, on the reverse strand, counting down.
TCATTGGTGGTCTGTAGTCGGGTTGTTTGCCTCTTCCGTTTCGTGCCAGCCTGTGCAGCTACCTCGTAGCCATTTTGCCCATTTGACGAGTGGGAGCCTAGGGATGTCGCCGCAGTGGTATGAATAGCGGAAGTCGTTCTATCTGTGGAAGCAGAGCCTGTGGTATCCTTGTAATCGGGGCTGACATTGTTCGAGTATGAGGGCTCGAGGTGATAGATGGGATCATATGCTACTCCGACGTCATCGCATTTCCTCTTCTTCGCCGTGTGTCTGTTACTCCCCACGAGGGACGGTCGCCCTGGCTGGGTATTCGAGAGAACAGAGGCAGAGGGATCTGGGGTTGGGGAATCATCGATGACGATAACCTCTTTGGGAAGGCCATTCTCGTAGAATTTTTTCCAATCGGGATTCCGAGGCTCTCTTGATCTTTGTCTCTTCTTCGAATTTATTTTGAGCACCTCGGAAGTGGAAGACGAGACAGGCATCTCTACGGAGTTCGTTTCGAGTCTTGATGATTGTGTTGTGTTCTGACTTGTTCGTGAGGGGTCGGGTACACCGACACTGTTTATTGATGTGCCGCCGATACTCGATTGGGTCGGGAACGTGTATGCTGTTCCCAAGCGGCTTCCGCCGTTCAAGAGGTTGTTATTGCCTGCCCGGTAAGTATTATTGGATTGATAGCCCTGATGATGAGGATATCCGTAATTGTGAAGGTGAGGAGGCAGGGTCGAGGGCGTCGACATTGCACGATAGTGGGAAATCGACCGTTTCGAACCCAGAAGGGTTCAGCGGAGCGAGAATCGGAAGGTTATCTCGACCTCGACGCAGGGATTCGACGAGTGGTCAATTCGAGGGCATTGGATCTGCGGACTCGCAGACAAAGGTAGGTAGATTTTGATATCAAGTGAATTGCGCTGTTGACGTGTAGTCTGGTCTGGTCTGGTCTGGGCTAGCGATCGGGCGGTCGTCACGGCGCGTGGGCGGGAGGCACTGGAAGGATGATTCCCGTCAGACTTGGGACATTTCGTCCAGGTCTTTTCGTCGAATATAAAGATGAAAATTGGAGGTTCTTCCGGTTGAAACAATACGGCTGATCCCTCGATATCGAGTCGCGTGGCAGTGGTGAAAGAACGATTCTTAGCTGGGGTCTTTTTCAAAGTTGCAAGCAAGTTGGAGCAAAGCGAGCTAGTGGGAGGGCACCTGGATTCTCCAGTGCGGAATCCTGGATCACTCGCCTGAGGATCGATGGATGGGATGTGATGGGATGGACAGTCTGGACTGCTGGTTCCATGTCTGGCTCATATTCTATTCTATTCTATCCAACTCTAGACGGGACATCCCTCTTTCTTCTGATTTGAGTTATTCGTTATTCTTGTTTCCATAATCAAGAGCTGCTACCCACATATACCTACATCACTTCACACAACTAAACATTTGCAAAGCAGCATCTACAGCCAGTATCTGGCTCGATGTCGTCTCATCTATACCTCTCCGGCTGGCAGGCATGCTTTCGATCGCTCTGGGCAACCAGAAGCAGCCAGTCTTATTACAGTATCACGCAGCAGTTCCCCTCATTCTTCATAATCGAACGAGCATAATAGATTGCTACTACAGTACATCGAAATGCAATCCGATCCAAATCAGTGAATGCAAGACAGTTGGTGAGCGGCTTTGCTTTCCTTTTTTCTGGCCAGCACATACTTTCTTCCCGAATAAATATAGATAGATATATTGGACATATGGATTCACTACCTATTTCTAAAATGCTCCCATCACAAATTCGATACCCAAGGTACCGTACAAGCGTACGAAACTGCTGCTTAAGGTCCCGTATCCACCAGGCACCGCAGCGCAATCAATGCACCACACTGCCCAGCACGAGACCGCCACCAGAAACCTTGCTGGTAGGATTTGATATGAAGCGCAAATGCTTCCTCCTCCGAGATCCTCCTCCTCCTCCTCCTCAACCGTCCTGAGGACATACCAGGCTGCCAGGTATGCTCAACAAGGTGCGATGCGATGCACAAGAATGGGCCCCAGTGAGGAACAGCCGAACTCCCGGCTCGCAGCCTTCCAATTGCTTCTCATCCCATGAACCGATTCGATTTCGATTCGAACCACCCAATTCGCGTCGCCCTTACACGGTACAAATCCATCCATAGTCAATATATATATATAGGTACGTCTTCAACAGAGGCAGGTGATCCAGAAATAGTAGAGCGAAGATTGCCAGGACCACTCTCACTATCCAACGCATCACGTTTACCACGTATCTACCCCATAGCACGACACCTCATCTCAGATCATCATCTCATTCGTCCCCACACGGCCTCGAAGGGCTGCCACCAGGCCAGGCCCGCTACCTCGAACCCTAATTTTTCGCCTTCACGCCGTCCCAACCCTCCTGTAGCTGGCCGCAGGACCCTCCAACCTTCGACGTCTTTTCCTCGAGCAGGTGGCAAAAAACTCCACCAAACGCATAACCGCGGTTAGCCTGCAAATCGCCCAGTAGTCTCACAACACATCCCTTTTGGATCGTGCACTTCCTCAATTTTGTTTTGGAAACATCCGAACCTTACAGAGGAACGGTATTTGTTTCTGATAGAAAGCTTGTCATGGACGTGCGAGATACGATGCAGCGGCCAAGAAACCCAAGCCGCCTGCCTGATGCGCACCACAGAACTTGTGAGTGCCAAGGGAAACTAGAAACGATAATGACTTCTTCTGCCTCAGGCTTGAAAATGGAAAGCACATTAATGTGCGGAAATCGTCTTGGCATCCCCCACCCCCTCCTGGGATCGCGAGGTTCGTCACTGGCAGATTTGGACTGGCACAATTCGACCAGCTAAAAGAGCTACCTACCTAAACATCTTCCAGTCTAAGAAGATCGGTAGTGAGTAACCTCGGTAAGCTACATACCTCAAAGGCAAAGGCAGGGGCAAATGAACAGTCAGTTGACGGTCCTCTGACGATTCAGACTCCGAGCTCGGTTAGCATTCAAAACAGGAGGAGCGGTCAAAGGGCGGTTACTGTACCTGACGGTTCATTCCTTAGAACATTCTTATTTTTAAGATGGACGAATTTGAGAAAGGAACGGTTCTGAATAGGTAGTAAGATAATTACAGGGCTAGGATCAATATATTTTGAGTAACCTGATAACCCCCATTAACTAAGGTACCTACCTCGGGCTCGGGATAGCATTCTGGCTTTGCCCACCCTAAGTAAACCTATGCTAAATCTACCGAATATCGACTTCTTTTGACTACAGTACCTTACCTATAGGTATACCGTCACAGCACCGTCCTTTGACCCTCCCGATCTCGAAGTATGATTCAATTCCCGAACCGTCCTCTGACCATTCCCTTGGCATTCGGACAACCCTGCTTTTGCCTCTGAGGTAAGTAAGCTACGCTACTGTGTACCAGTGCAGCTTTACTAAGTCGATGCCATAATTTTGAAGGTATACAAAGTAAGTCTCCGGATCCGCATGAACCCTCATCAGCCCTGTAGCGAGTGTAGCATTGTTGTGACGTTGTATACATTGACTGGTGGATGAATTTGTTGGACAACTCTGAACTACGGGCGTGAGCAGACATTAGGTCGCATCTTGAAGAGATTCTGAAGGAAACGCTCGCTTGAACTATCACAGAAGGTTGGTTCAGAGGAGAGGGCGAGATGACCACTGGGGAAATAGGAAAACACCTGAAGAGGCATTCGTCTGTCGCATAGTCATTCTGAATTCTTCATCTCATCTAACTTTCCTCGCGCGTCTTTCTAAGGCTTACTGGTGACGATTTAGCTAGTCTCTTGCGATTTCCTACACCTCATCGGCAGAATCGTCTGGAGGAACAGCCATGCTGCCCTGCATTCGCAATCCTTACTCGGTCCAAAGCCGATTGCGTCTATAGAGAAGCCGAGAATTCCCATGGGTATTGCACCGTGGACGGTCTCTCTACCTGCACTCTCATATTCCTCTGTTGAAAACAACCTTGCCGTGCTCTCCTCCCTTGCCCCAGAATTCCTCTTCCAAGCTCGAAGCATCCACAGCCTGTCTCTGAGGGAAAGCCGCAAGAGCGAGCGGCAAAGCAAACAGACTCGTAGCGAAAATCAGACCAACATTAACCGGCATGGTCAGTCTCGGGTTCTTCTTGAGCCATTCTTGTTTCTGCAATCTGACAAGGACAAGAGGAGGGAGGACCATAATCGGAGAGCTGTTCAAGACTCTACTGAGAGCAGTCTCGGAGACCGCAAGAGTAGCAGCTTTCTTACTCTTACCGAGCGAAGCAACCGCAGATTCCGACTTTCCTTCCTCCGCCAATTTGGCCTTGTCTGACTCGGAAAGCACAGGATAGACATCAATTCCTTGTCTGATTTCTTCTCCGCGCATCAAGAATACGTTCAGAGCTCCAGCACTTGCAACGGCTGCGAATGGAACGAGCCTTTTCAAGATGATCTTTGTAGCCGGGCTGACTCTCTTCAGTCGTGGAACGAGAGCGTTCAAGCCGAGAGCCACCGAACAAGAAGCTCCAACTGCGAGGAAGTATGATTGTGCGATCTTCGAGGTAGAAAGAGGGGTAGATTTGTTGGCATTAGCGTTGTTAATTGCGACGTTGAGAGATTGGTTGGTAATTTGCCAGAGAAGAATGCCAGTCGTCTGCCACACGTCAGAAGTAATACTTCGTTGCAGGAAAAGGAACTTACTCCGAGCCCAGGTGTTAGCATTCCAGCTGTGACCACCAAGTTGGACAAGACGAAGCAGGACATCCGGAAAGGTAAGAAGACTGGCTCGCCCGTATCTACCATGATCAGCGTCTGCAGCCCGATATAATCCAGCAGCACCTACCGGGGTGCAGAGTCGAGTCCACGATCTTCTTCGCCTTCCATAGCTCCTCATTCAGCTCATTTATCTTACCCTGCTTGTATCCAGCAACCAAATTCTTCGCATGCTCGAGACCAGCTTTGTTGACCAAGAGTGTTCTGCGCAATATTAGCAAGGTCCAATTGTTGTAACTCTTGACGCATAACACCTTCCGTAAAACAAATATCGCCCTCCTCACCTCGGATCTGAAATGTTGGCTGAATGGCGGACGCGCCCCCAGTAAGTGCTCAGGTCATATTGCGAGGCAGGGAGCTCTCGACCACCTGGAAGAGATGCGGACATGATGATTGCTGGTTTGCAAAAGCCAATTGCAGGCGCAGATACTCCTGCTGGTATATTTCCGGCCCTTCCTCTCACAGATTGCACGATGTGAACGTTAGGGTCCTGACGGTAAAGAATATGTGTTTCGCAAGCGAGCGGGTGGTATTTTGGAGCTTCAAACAAATCTCGAAGTCCGGTCTCGCTTGTACTGTAGCTCCCGCCGTGGCTGCGGGGCGCGGTTTCGAGGGACCTGTCAGGGATCTCCCATCATAACTTCAATTTTCCCGCGTCCTGATAATGCACAGCTCCATCTGTGCTTGAATTCCTCGATAAGTAACATTGAAAGTAAGTGTTTCATTGATGTCAACTCCCTTGGTATAAATCACCTCGGCTTGGCTATTCTCGGTCGGTCCAATCTTTCAATGTGACCATTCTCATGTAACAAACGTAGTTGTGTTTGCCTACAAATGATAAGAGCAGCGGGATATGGCGTATACAATCCGTGAGCAAAACTCCACATAAAGATATGAAGGTGGATCCCTCTGTTTACATGCCACTACGCAGCTCGTCTGATGCGGTCAATGTTATAGACTTTGACATATATCATTTGCGTCAAGAGTGGTTACGTGATAACATGGACACCTTCGCATAGTTCTCGATACAAAATATGAGTTGGACTCTCATCTTGTCAGTTCTGGGAAGCATTTGATCCCTAGATAAGGTCCTTACATAAGTCCTTCCTGTGTTGACATTGAGCAAGTAAGCGAGAATAATTGCCAAGTCAGATTCACACGAGAGTCAAGCAGAACAAGACACACCGAAGCGAGCTGATCGCAGTATGTAATTCTCAAACTCCCCTTGAAATTCCTGAATAGATGTCTCCATGCCAAATGGTAGTGGCAGACGTAGATATGTCTAGTTACAGATGTGTCTTGTGGCTTCGGCATTGGAGATTGAACAGTCAGCGAGGAAATCGTGGAAACGAGACTCGTGGTAGGCGATTTGCCTCCATATAACCACAATATTGCAGCGAAGAATTGCCCAGACGACATCCACGTTTTAGTTTCTACTTTTCAAGTACATTTTGGTGAAGACGGCGAGCTTGTTTTGATATAGAAATTAGTCCAAATCCACATCTATTCAGATTTTGCTGCAACTTATGCCCTCCAATCTAGGCATGTTCATCTCCAAAGAAGGTAAAAGTGACCCTGCGACTCGGCAATCTGTGCTACTTCCCAAATCATTCGATTTGTAACAGAACGTCATCAAAGAAAATTCGCTATAGCTTTTCATGACTTTGATCAATGAAGCATTCCAAAGTCATGAAAAGCATGTCATGACTTCGGTAAAAGCAATATTTTCAATTCACGAAAACATTTTCTTGAATAACTTCACTCAAGTCATAGTTGGTAATTCAGAGACACGAAAGTTTTTAATTGGAAGTGATAATCCGATGTCACAAGAATTCACAGGGACCTCTGTAAGAAGACGGTGTTGCCTGGTCTCGCTTCACTGGGTCTACGCGCTCCATGATGACATTTTGCCAAGAACTAACCAAAGGCTCGCCCTCTTCACGAGCACCCCCTACTGAGCCCACTCTTACGACCATCAGAACTCGAGAGAGAGGTGTTCTATGCAGGTATTTAGAGACCTTCTGGATGTTTGTCCATTGAATAGCAGCAATGGTCGAAGAGCGAAGCACAATGGCAACCTTGCCTTCATCATCGGATGCACTTCTTCGATTGATGAAAATACTCGGACATGAATCTACAGCCAACCTGAGTTCTACGGTTTCATCTTTGCCATCTTGTTCTCAACTGCGGATCAAGATCAGTGCCGATATATCCATTGAGTCCCAAGATCCAAGTGAAGACGAACAAGTGCAGCTTCCTCCACTTTCCATGGTGTGTGTTTCCAACTTGAGTCGAGAAAACTCTAGTGTTAAGACTACATAGGGATCGATCGATGTTACTGTTGGGGATTTGAGAAGGAACATTGAAAGTGATACAAATTGCAATGTTGGAATACCAACGCCAGCCCGAAGCTCTGTCGATGGGGGCGACTTGCCTTCTCAAAATTCTATCCCGAGCCAACCTTCGCGGCCAGACATATCGCCAGCAGTTTTTGACACTTCGCTAAGTAACCCTCTATCACCCGCGTCCCATCCGAGTAAGAGGCGCAAGACTGCTGGTTCTTTACGCGTCACTGAGCTTGTAGGTAACCAGAAACCCCAAGTTTTTCTTTTCGAAGGATTCAAGATAATCTTGAGACATGACCTTTTCTCTCTTCCGAACAAATTATATGGTCATCGCTAAGCCGGCCCTTACCTAGAATATTTCATCACGTAGTCTCATAAAACCTTCCACACCTGCAGGAAACTCCACTGCAAGGCAGTTACAGACAAAGCCTCGAGACTTCCCCCAAAGAAAGAAAAGGGAGGATGGAATACATCATCTTCAACCATCATCAGTTGAACGTTTCGTAGCTGGCATCTGGAAGCAGGTATTTAGTAGTGTTGAAATCACTTCGGCATCTTTGGTAAGTCGTCTTTGGCTAGGCAAATTCGTCTTCGGCGAAGTGGGAACTGGGCCAAATTCAAAGTTGCAACTTCAACTCTAGGGTCGCGAAATTGTCACAAGACATTGCTAAGGGGACAAATCAAAGTCATGTCAATTTTTGACGACTTTACCGATGTGCCTGTCTTAATGAAGAGTCTAACACGGATAATCTAAGACGCTTCACCAAAGACGAATTGAGCTAGCCTCGAGGAAACTGGTTGTCTGCTAACTTGACTGTAGGAGGATGTTTCCTCTATCGACCCCGTGGGTAGTGGTGGTAACATCGAGGTTGGTATCAATGTACAACAAACTCAGTACAAGCTGACATATGTAGGCATTCCGAGAAATCAACTCACTCTGCTTGAAGATCACAAAGATGACCAAGTCCTCTCGTGCTCTGGAAACCATAATTCAAGCTCAGTGGGTTGACTGCTTCGAAGCTCGCATCAAGAATATTGGCGTCGAAAAGCCGTTTCTATCCAGTACTGAAACAAAGATGTCTGCTTTGAGAGAAGCATGCAGTGTCCTCAAATGGTCGGAGAAAGAATTGAGAAACAGACTGTAAGTCATTGAAGCATCGAGGCTAGGCATATTCACTACCAGCGAAGCAAGCTTGTCATTTACTAATGTCATCAATTATTCGTATGACCTCAGAGCATTACTTTCGTAATGTCCTTTATATCTTCGTAACATAGCAAGGTAGACATAGGATGCTCCGTAAAGTAATGCTTAGAAGTCATATGATGATTTGATGACTTCATTATGGTAAACAGATCCTGGCTTCGCAAAGACGAATGTGCCCAGCCTTGAACTTCGCCTACCATTCAGCGACGCTTCAAGGGAACAGTCTCTCTAACGCAAGGCAGATCAATCTGGCGAGGTTACAAAGAGATCAAAGATACAGGCGGTTGGGTATGTCTTGTCTTCGCAGGCTCTGGGATTTACAGGTTCTGTAAATATCGAGGTGGCTTTGGCAAAAGTCTTGCAACGAGACTTGAGAGACTACGACCGAGTCTTGAAGTAGCTGCAGATACGCTTCATCCTGAGTGGCGAGAACTGCTTGCTGTTATCGGCCAAGGCTCGCAGAAGCTGTACTCTGGCCATCCGCACGATTGGGTTGTATGTGATGGCATGTCGCCAGTCACTCTCAAATCAACATATACACAGTGGTATCCAGATTTCGACTTCTCTCACATAGAGGATTCCGTGCTTGATCAGGCGCTCTGGGGTATAGAGGATCCGCGGCGAATTGCGGGCACAAAAACCGCGTTTTGTACAGACTGTGGATACTTTCAGTCTAACAATATCTCTGCGAACGAATGTAGCTGTTTCCCAGAGCTCTACGGGGCTTGTAAGGCTCCTGTCCCGGTACAGGTCTTTCGTACTCCAATTGGGAAGAACAATGGCCTCATCGCTCGCTGTGTGAGTTTCATTAAAGATCGTCTGTGTTCTAACGCTCAATCCTGACTGCCAAAAATAGGAATTTCCTCGTGGTTCCGCAATCGGTGAATTCACCGGACTGATCACCAAGGGCATGGACGGGATAGACGTGATGCAAAGCGGCCATGACGAGAAGCGTTATCAGATATATCAAGGATCAATGGGTCTGTCGAGATTGTTCTCGAATGTTGAACTTCTGCTGACACCTGTTACTAGGTAATTACACTCGTTTTGTCAACCACTCTTGCGCGCCAAACAGCCAATTTCAAAAATTCTGTTGGCTGGGCTCGGAACGTATTATTTTGGTGTCTCGAGGAGTTGAAGCTGGAGTGGAGATCACGGTCGACTACTCACATGAGTACTGGGAGGGGCTAGATAAAAAGTGCCTTTGTGGAGAGCCCTGCTGTCGGTACTTGAGGGCTTGACACTAACATACTGCTGATTGGCATCTCAAGCGGCAATTGAGGCTCATCTTTTCCGAAAGCCTTATATCTTGAACCAGTGTAGACTTTCAATACAACGACCACCGTTCAGTATTGCGGGTATTAGTATTTATGCTTTCCCCAAAGTCTCGGTCTAGACTCTCCATCTACTGTGTCCACCGATCAAGATTGCTTCCCAGATGCTAATCTAAAACAACGTCTTACCACAAGCTGTTCGCGACAGTGATTTACGGGTCTTTATGTTGGTATTCCAGTCTTTCTCCCGCTGAATCTTCGTTCCAAACCATACTCATCTGCTGTTGAGGACTCTGGCAGTTTTGGCGCACCGCCCAAACTTGCAAGCACAACTTCACTGTTTGCCGTCAAGTCATCCATGATTTCTAATTCTTTGACTGTGAACCACTTCGGCATGGTCTTCCAACGAAACGGGATAAGGATGCATACTAAAACCGGAAAGCCTTGAGAATGTCAAAATTATGCACTGACGGAGAATATTGGAAGACCCAAGAACTTACCTATTGCTGCTATCGTCTGCGAAATCGCGACTGGCAGGATAACGCCTACAATCTGACAAAGCAGATACAACCAAATCTTGCGTCGTCGAACTCGAAGGAGTGGCTCGCTGCGCTGGACAAATCGACGCTCGCTCATAAGGAAGAGCAACTTTTTCGTGATACCATTGCTCTCGATCGAACCCCACTACATCAATCTCAAGTTAGAGATATTTCCTGTCAAAGGATTAGGAGAGTGCTTACTCCGACCACGAAAAAGACTCCACAAAAGATTGCTCGTGGCATCGTATGCAGCACGATCAATAGAGGTCCCGTCATTGTGCCGATGATGCCTAGACCCATGAGGAAGTGGGAGACTCTCTGCTCGACTACACTTGATGCTCGGACTACTGTGAGATGAATCTCGCTTCCTTCTCCTTCATCGGTGGCGATGACCTGCACGTTGGTATCGTAGACTGTGAGTGATTCTGTATGAACAGGTGCCTAGCAGAAGCAGGATAGTCAGCGAAGTTTACCATTGGCTGCAGACGAATCTCTAACCTGTGGAACAAGACCGTTTGGCAATGGTATCCCAATGATACCAGAAATGAACGTCGTGCATCCGAGCAAGAAGAAGTCCCAGTGAAAGCCGCCAGGCTTCTTAAGAGGGTATTGTTTGGCCTGTGCAGTCAAGCTGCTGACATTCTGTTGCATACATCAGTTCATGAATTCCTGCTGTCTGCTGCCAGCCATAATTTGGAGACTTACATGATCATAATAGAAGAGGAGCATGACCAAGAAACCGAAAGGCATAGCAACAAAGATCCATTTCACATCAAGCGTCCAAAAGTCGATCAGCCAGCTCCTTTGCTGGGTCGGATAAAACGCTCGGCTTATAGGCAAAGTGCTGATGTTTGCTCTTTTGATAGTACCTGGGATATGAGCAAATCCGACCCAGAAGATGGTAGCGATCTGCGAATATTGTCAATTTCTCGTTTACTCGAAGAATTTTTGATTAGGGCTTACAGGGTATGCATAATCAGCGAGAAGTCCTCGAGCCCATGGCTTCCCAAGTACTCCGCTGCCAATCTTTTCTAAGGTGTATACAGTCCCAAAATAGAGAATAGCGATGACACAGCTCAGATACCCATCAACGCTTCCGTATGAATCAAATAAGCTGACCAATTCCTCTACTCCTTTGACTAGTTGAAAATTAGCTTTGAGTGTAAAAACAGTCTCGGTCGCTACTTACTCATATATATAATTCCCACATACATCCCAAACGTCTCACTCGAGTAGTCCGTCACATAGCGCATATAATCGCACAGATTCCACACTGCAACCAGCCAATGCCAGATCGCAGCCCAGATAGCAGTCCAGGCCATGAAGCGCGCATACAGTGTCACGTCGTACATCTTGATGATGTCGTAGATGGTGTAATTGAACAATGAGATTAGTCCGGTGATTCCTACGATGGTCAAAGGCTGTGCACTAATCGTGCTGAATACCATAGCTGCTAAAGCTGACGCGAAGAGTGATTCGTTGACGCTGTAGAAACCTCCCGTACGGCGTTGCATATCTAAAGTGTATGCCAGAGCTGGAAGCAGACTTCGAACTCCTTAGCCCTCGGGTCTTCCAATTTCTAAGAGTTGAGACTTACTTAACAAAGTACATACGCACGGTACTGGCGAAAGTGCGGTAGGTACAAGCGTCCGTAATATCGCTCCAGTAATATGGAAGTCGACGCCTAAAATCGTGATACATTCCTCGACAGGGCCGCAACACTCGGAATCTTCTCCATCCCTTCAAGCCATCGAAAGTGTAATCCGAAGTTCTTGATTTCAAAGTCGGTGAATCATTGCTAATGGGCCGTGATTGGGACTTCTCCGCATTCAAACCTGTTATTGTGTCGTTAGGAGTTCCAGACATTCCACTGGGTAGATCCGTTACTGAGTATGTGTTTGACCTATGCATGTTGGCATGGAATTTTAAGATGGGTAGAGAAAAAGGTTGAATGGGACTCAAGAATCACGAAGAGTCACTGAGAGAATATATAGACCGAGAGATCAGTGATTAATCTAGGCTGCGGACCCGGGTAGGGGTGGCGGATGCCAATGCTGGTAGCTCTATTGTCATTCTCGCTAAGTGTTGGGAGCGGATTCTTCGTACTAAATCACGACGATGGATTTGGTTGTAGAACTTATGGAGAACAAGTTCTTCGACATCCGATTAATGTCTGATAGAGGACAAATCTCGTTCCAGTGCTTTTGTGATAAAAACTCACCTATCAACTCCGTTCGTAACAGTTGGGAAACTGCCCATCATTGACGTGCCAAGGAGCGATCTCATGCTGCCGGGCAGAAATTACTAGCGTCCTGGAAACTGCCTTTGAATCCCCGTCGGAGAAACAGACGGTCGGGTTTGACAAAGAGCGCGTTTCCAACGCAGTTATAGTTATCTGATTTACTGACTTTCAAATATCTACAAAGCTACGTCGCCGAATTGATCACCTATTCCTGGACATTCAAATGTTTCATTACGGCTTTTTGCCTTCATTCTGTCGCTAAGTAAAGTGCAACTCACATCGGATTTAGGCCTTCTCGCTTATCATCATCAACCAGGTTCTCCTCTGACGGAGAGCTCTAACTACTGCCGACATCAATCACCGCTACCGAATGCAAATTCCCGATAGCTTCTGGCCTGCGGTGAGAGAAGTGCCAAAGGAGCTATGGCAGGTCGCAATAAGTGATTCCAAACGCTTCGAACAAAACCTCAAACGATCTTGAGGCTGGACCTAGTTGTATCCGGCAGACTAAACTCGTCCTCTAAAAATGCTACTAAGGCAAAGCTATCACATATTTTCATGGCACCGAAGCTTTACATCAAGGGCGATATTCTGGGATGGAATCACGATATTAGATGGTAAACACTAGGACAGTAGGACTTAAGTGAAGCATTTGATACTGTTCATAAGTTAAAGCTATAATTTTACACCAAGTCTTCTGTTATATTCAAGACTTCGAATCATGAAAACTGGAATTCCAGTAGAATCATCAAGTATTCTCATTAATTTGAAATGTTGTATTAAGGGTTATATCCTTTGGTAGACTTATAATATTGTATAATGCACGCTGGATTTCAAGCAGAGTGATATTTCAGAGTCAAATGAATGCTTGGTGCCCTTTTCAAGGTAGATCTTCGCTTCCCGGAAGGCGACTTCGTTTAGCATCGACGCTCAATATCATTTTGCAGTCTGCAGTCGTAACGAAGCAAAGAAAATAGAGCGCCTAGATTGGCTGGATCAGTCTTCACAATCGAAGAAGTGATCCCCTGAGTTCTATTCAAGCTAGACCCTCCTTCCTTCTTGTTAGTCTCAAAATAATGTAACGCAACACATGGAATCTTCGGTCTAATAGCCAAAAAAAAAGTTTGAAAAGAAAAATTCCCTCCCATCGAACTTATCACCAGTCCGTATTCAACTCCCCAAGCCAATCCGCGCCAACAGCTCTAAAGATCCTAACCTCCCCACTTGTCATCTCAGACATGTCATATGTGCCTCTCATAACAATCTTCTTACCACCCACATTCTGCTGCACAACTCTCAGCGTGCCATCGGGATCAACTCCCGTAATAACAGCGGTATGATCCGGATCACCCGCAGTCTGCCATCCACCATTCGCAGACTCGAATTTCGCTTTGAGGATCTGAATGATATCTCCTCTCGTAATACCCGCCGCGAGGATGCCACCGGCGGGTACTGGGTGGCGTGACTGTGCGGGGATATAGGTGTAGAGAATGTGACCGTGTACGAGACTCTGAGAAGCCATGCACGGTTCTTGGTTTTGCGCTTTGCAGGTAGCAGCGATGGCTTTGAGAGCTTCGTTTGCAAGCGTCCAGCACTCGCCGTTGCCGACTTTGACGCCCATTTGGGATTCACTCCATGCGGCTACTTGCTCGGAGTATCTGGTATTAAATATCAGCTAGCTTCTCTGACACAAAATGAACGCAGTACGGCTTACCTTTCACGACAGTCTTCAAGTTCCCTTTTGCTGAGTGGAGGTGGTGGACCAGTATGTCTTTGCTCGGCTTTGACGGTATATTCTGGACTGCTGCCGTCCCACGAGATGCGGATTTTTGTGCTTGACAAATCTGCGAAGCGCATGTGAGCGACAAGCCAGTGGGACTTGCGGCTACCAGATGAGCTCCACCCCGAGGAGGTGGTATATGATTTTGTGGAGACGGTTCGAGGTGGAAACTGTCCCTTGACGAACCATTGCGATTTGAGATCTAGGTCTAGATCGACGGGCTTGTTATGATGAGAACTAGACGGCTGAGTTGTTAGCGTTTTCGCTCTTGGTGGTTTTCGAGAGACTGGCTGTTGGCGACTACGGCGAGGTTTCTCGTTCCGAAGAAACTGGAGAAACTTGTCTAACATGATGAAGGTGCTTGAGAAAAGAGGTAGAAGAGTATGGAATGTCCTATAACACAATTGTGAAATATAAAGAGTGATTACAAGAGTAAATATTTCCACTATCGATGACTTCTAGCAAATATAAGAGTCACGAACGACTAAACAAGCACCACCTTAGCCATGGTCATGGCCTTGCACAACCCATGCAGAGAGGTCCTAGCAGTGGCTTGCTTGAATGCAACACAAATTTGATGTCATAGTTTCGTGAATTATGATAAACAGCTCGCTATGATAGATAATTGCTAAATTTTGAAAACATGTCGCTAACGATTACTACTTACTGGAGGCTTAGGTTTACTCGACAATGGTATTGGCGGCGGTAAGAGCTCTTGCCCAACTCCATTGCCCATCAACTCTTTCTTCTTGGCCGGAGGTGGTGGTGGTGGCTTCTTCTTGCCTATAATGCCTACGCCGGGACCATCAAGCGGACTTCCATTTGTGTTGTCTCTTGAAGCAAGTTGAGAACTTTGAGATTCTGGCGTTTGGGCAATCGCCGGCGCTCCGTAAGCTCCTACTTTATCCGCGATCCCGTATTTGGTGTTTAGCTTGTTTGCTGACTGCCACCCTGTCTTGACTTGCTCCCCATGCCGTTCCCGGAAATTGTTCGCTGTACTCGCTGCTGTCTTAGCATCACTTAATGACACCGAAGATGGGTCATTCCGAAACGAAGACGCTGTCTTTAATGCAGCTTGTTTCTGTGCAAATGTAGTTCCCTGGCTCGGCGCTTCGGGCTGAGTTGTAGACGATGAGGAAAGCCGGGAAAAGCGGGATTGGAGCTCGTTGAGCTGCGAGGTATTTATGGAAGAAGCAGGTGCAGGACTTTGAGTCGGAGATCGTGATGGTGGAGGTAGTGGCTGCTTTGCCCTTGCTCCGCTGATGCCGAACCCAGGGACCGACACACCAGCAGCACCGAGCCTGCTCAAAGCTCCCTGGTTGAGGATCCCACGATGAGCATCCGGCTCAGGAGTGTTTGAAGTATATGGAGGCGGTGGAGGTGGTGTACTATTCGAGTTTTGTCTTGGTGGAAGACGTGGTGGAAGCCCGGGAGGTTTTGGTTTGTCTGCTGGGACAGGAGTTCGTCCATCTGCTCCATCTTTGCGCCCTGGCGGAGGAGGGAGATGTGTAGTCGAGAGGCCTGTTGTATCTTTCCTATACGGTACTGGTGGACCTTTTGGTTTTGCTGCCTCTTCTGCTTCCCGCCGTGCTTCCTCTTCCTGTGCTTCCTGCTTTGCTCTTAGGTCGTCCCTTGACAAGGGCGCTCCCCATCCTCCAGTATCTGGCGTAGTTTGATTTGGTAAAGCTGCACCTCCGTGGTAATTCACATTCTTTGGAGGGGGTCCGAAAGCAGACGGATCCTTCAATGAATGTAGTGGCCGTGAAATGTGTTCGTCGTCGTCCCCTCCACTTGCACCCTTCTTCTTGCCCATCCACCCTGCGACCTGATCGATACCTTTAAAATCACCCCGCCATGATTCCTTGGACTTGCCGTCCTTGCCCTTGGGATGCCATCCACCCTTTGCGATTCCTTTGAAATCCGGCATTTCGATATGCTAGGGGATATCCTGCATGAATGTCGGCGACACCTGCAGTGACGTCTGGTTGTAGTGGGGCGGTCAGACTTGGTGTGTGCATAGTATGACTCGGTATGTTTTTAGCACTGTCTCCAACGACATCTGGATCTTGCCTTTCCTTCCTGCTTCTCTACCTGTTATCTGGATAGATATTGTCTATGGATATTCTTCAAAGTGTTTCGAATAACAGATCCCTATAAGATACGCTCTTGCCCCTCTGGATTTGTTGCCTCAAAAATGATTACTAGAGAACTCAATACCTCTTTGCTCCTATGAGGTGGGAACATTACTGAATTTTCGCAACTCCAGAGTACCTGTAAAGTTCAGTTGCAAAGTCTAAGCAAGTCGATAGTTCAGATCACACTCTTCTTCATACCGGAGAATTAACAACGGTCTGTCAGTTCAGGATCTCAGGTTGTGGAAATTTCGATTGTGCTTGATGCTGTTGTTGGCATGCGCAATTGTAACAGTGCCTAGGCTGCGTTGCAATATATTGATGGCTGAAACTAATCAGAAATCATAAGACCCTTCGAGACTTCAAAGAATTATCAAGTTGAGTTAGCCTTGTAATTAATCTATAGTCATGTTCTTCGAGCACTAGATTGCGTTAAATGATAAGTAGTAGGAAATGACAGGTAGAAAGCGTACAAAAGGGTAGCTTGGCCTGCGTCGTTAGTCTACACTTATATGATATTATAACAGGACAAAGTAAGGTAGGGTTTCCAGATTACAGAGGGATTTGGTTTGATTGTAAAGATTTAGATTAGCAATATTGAAGAGTAGGTGGGCACTACTGACTCTGGGGCTGTATCAGCAAGCTTTACGACTTGTGAGTCCTTCACAAAGTGAAAGCGGGGGTCGTAAAAGGGATGAATGTGAATCGAATCAAGTTTGCCTAAGAATTTTGAAGGCCAAAGGTGAACTTTTATGTGATGCTCGTCTTCGAGTGGGACCTTTTCGAATTTGAAAGCTGCTTCCCTTCCCTAATTTCCCCCTACCTACAAATTTGTCAGTAAACGGTAAGACTAAGCACAATTTCTCGCAAGTCCTCGAGCATCGAGCATCCGGCTGTTTCCTAGACCAGAGTTATCAGCTCGAATTACTGTCGTCAGTAGATGGACTCATCCTTCTTCTTCCTAGCTAATCGTCTGAACAGGCACTCTCGAACGTTTCTGCTTCTTAATATGGCATCATCTGCCTCCACGCCAGCTAGAGATCCAGCCAGCGATACGCGTGCACAAGCTTCTCAATTGCTACGCGCTTCTGACTTGCCAGCCAGGAAGTCTCCTAGCCTCTGGTGAGTCTCGAAACTGAAACTATCTTTGATATCAGCTTGCTAATACAGTATCAGCCAGCCACATCATGACATGGTCACCATTATCATGAAAGGACCAAATGGCACTTCGCCTGATCGCAAATACATCATGCACAAAAGCATCGCCTGTCACCATTCCCCAGTGCTAGACAAAGCGTTCAACGGAGCCTTCATGGAAGGTCAGACACAAACTTATACCATTGATGATTTCAAATGGCCTGGTGCATTCGGAGCCATCCAGTCATGGATGTACACGAATAGGACCCTTGACTGGATACGGGAATGGGGCAATCATCTCGGGCCGGTTCTATGCTATGTATGGATTCTCGCCGATCGTTTGCTGATGCCGAAATTGCAAAACGATGTCATGGTGCTGTTCCACGCTACGAAGCTCACGTCGGTGCTTGATCGCAAGTACGTGTACGATAATACGGTACCAGAAAGCCCGCTTAGAAATTACGTGTCCGACTTGTGTGCTACGTTTGTCGTTGTCAAGGAGCAGAAGGACTTTTGGCTTGCTTCAGATGCGCCTGTGGAGTTCTTCTTCGACATGCTGGTTGCTAAATCACGAGCAGTCCCCCCGGACCGAGCGAGTCTAAAGCCTGAGGATTACTTCGTCCCGGTAGTCTGATCAGTTCTGTATAGTTTAAGAGGTTATCGGTGTCTTGAGCTCAGCGGAACTCTTTACATTGATACAGGGGACAGATATCATCTTTCTGAACTCTGTCTGGAGTACCATGTAGGATTTACGATATCGGGTTTGATATGTGGACAGCATTATGGAAATCTTGGTCATCGGAGTGACAAGCTTTCCCGAAAAGGCAGCATCGCGACTGATGCCCCAATGCTCGACTGAGATTTAAAAATGCTCACATGCAACTATAGCAGAAGGATCACCAATTCAAAACTGATCATATATTGTTGCCAGTGACACATGACTCTCAGGCTAGTCCATGGGCTTCTCTGGGCAACATCTTCGCCTCTCACGATCTGACTCCACACTTGCGTCCCAAAAAAACTGAACCATGTTTCGAGTTCTACCTACCGCAGCATCCTCCAACTTCCATCAGAAGGCCAGTATTTTCAGCTCTTCCATCAAGAATGAGCTGTTCTCGATAAATGTTCATGTGCCAACAGACAAATTGCAGAGGTCCACCTACGTGAGAAAAAGGAGGTTCCGCACTCAAAGGTCGTTGGAGATACTCTAGTCTAATACAACACAAGTGAAGTATCCAGCTCAAGACCAGTCGTGGGAAATGTGACCAGCCGAGCGAGGCAGAAGACAGTGGTTGGAAACAGATCCAACCAACAAAATCACACAAGAAATCAAAACAAAAACCAACCGAAGCATAACGACAGTAACGTGATTTGTCGCCAATACAAACGAAAGTATAGCCCTTGGCTGGTCAAGAAACCTTCTTGGCTTTAGGCTCACCGGTCTCCAAGTCGGGTATCGGCAAGTGCCAAGCGCCTTCGACTCAATTCCTTTGGCATCCTGCGTCTTGAGACGTAGGCTGAAAAATCCATGGCGAAGAGATTGCTGCTTTGCCGCTCACTGTGACACACGAGCGCTGTGCAGGTGCCATCGCGTCAATGCTGGTCGTGTGTTGCGATCAAACGTGGGCAGCACGCCCACGCCTTGCACAGCTGCCGGACTTCTTGTGTAGCATTGAGGCTCACCGCGCTGTACAATTCGCATCGAATGCTACGAGCACAGACTAGCGATGGAAATCCCGAAATTGGTGAAGTGAGCCTGAAATGATAAGAATGCTTTGTCATCGGTGTTCTGAGTAAGACGGAGAAGTAGGCGAGCAATCCAAGACGAGGTCGAATTTTCTGAATTTTCTCTCATGTCAGTAGCGCCGGACTTTGGCGAAGGAATTTCCCGACCCGACCTCGAGGCATCTAGGTTATCGTAGGCCAGCACCCCCACTCTGTCATTTCTGGCAGGTGGGCACGCGACCAACGACGTTCCAGTTCGGATTACTGTAGCCACCTCAGGTCGTCTATTGCAATAGCTGAAGCTTTGTGTCTAGGGGACATGCTTGGGCTTGGAACGATTAAGAAGAAAGACGTATCATGTATTGACGACTTTGTCAACTATGTCAACTCTATATAGATAACGTGATGGAAGAAGATGAAATATTGATCAGACGAACAGCGCCAGTGCCAGTGCCAGCGCCAGCTCAGACACCACGGGACGAGCCTTGACTGTGGCTGAATATTTGCAAAGTTGCTACAGTAGGCGCTCTCAAAATGCCAATGCTACGCCATTGAATACAATCATGCCCGTACATCCCACTTTCATTCTCGAGGATACTTGTATACTGCTGGGTGTGTCTCCAGAATGCGGAAGTCCGTGTTGTAAGCATTGCCAGTAAGTGATGGAGCGCATGTTATTTGCGTAGCAGGCAGGGCTGCATATAAGATCTGATCGTCATCATGATCTATTCATGTTGTGCTGCCCCTGTACTGTACCGTATGACCGAGATTCCGATGCCAATCAGCCAGCGGGCAGATCAAAGTGCACGCACGGCATTGGCATTCTTTTATGGATGCAGCTTGCCGTCTTGAATCTTCTCAGAGTCTCAGCCCAGCCTATCCCAGGTTGAGCCCAGCAGCCAACTACCTACCTACCTTACAGTAGGTAGAAAGTACAAAGTAACATGGATCACAGCCAAGACTTACCTTACCGTATCGCAGCAGCAGCCCACAACTCAACCCGAGAAGGAGAAGGCAGGAGCAATTCGGCATCCACCCAAGAACGAAGGCACGCGAGCATCTCATCCCATCTCATCTCATCCGTCATGGCCATGGCTCTCTCCAACAAGCAAACACACTCTCGCTCGTGCTGGTTACTTCTTAGGGCCAGGCATACTTGTACCCGTCCTTGAATCTCTACCATCGTACCGCTGATCCTTGGTGATCCCACCAGCTTTCGAAGGTCTAACTTGCGCACATAATACTGTCTAGACCAGGTGGAGATCGTCAAATGCAGAGATATTCAAGGGCATCTGGTGTTTGAACTACAATGCTGCCGTTCAAATCCAAGTCTCTTTCGACACGCGATCGGCTCTTAGCTGTGGGTGAACGGACCTGCCAATTCCTCCTCGGTGTCATTGCCGTAAGCGTTATCTACAGGTACTGCTGGATAGGTAGGCGCCCAATTGCTGCAAGAATATCTAACGACGAATTTGCTAACAATTGGACCATTTCCAGACGTCTCCGACCCCTTCAAATGCAGCGCGCTTCAGAATAAAGGCGAGTGGCTCGACCCAGGCACCATAGGGGACAATCGGAATGCTTTCAAAAGTTGGCAACCGCCTGGATGTATGATGCACAAATACACGAAAAAGGATATACAGGAATGCTTCCAGGAAAAGAGGCTGGTCTTTATCGGGGATTCTACAACAAGGCAGATATTCTGGGCTGTTGCGAGGAAGATAGACCAGGAAAAGGCGCAGAGGGAGATCGAGGTTATGTTGCACTTGGACGACAAGCATACGGATCTTGAATTCGAGTCAGATGGTATCAAGGTTCAATTTATATGGGATCCTTGGTTGAACTCGACGAGATTGGCTGAAGAGTTGGAGTCGTTCAGGGCGTACTCGCCGCCAAAACCAGGGAGACCTCAGAGTGCTGGATTGGTGTTGCTTGGGACGCCCGGTTTGTGGTACGCAAGGCATGGGCAAGAAAACTACTTTAAGGATTTCAGGACCTCAATTGACGCTGTTATCCCGTATATGGATCACCTTTCGGACAACGACACCTCAATGCCTGTCCCAATGACGCTTGCTTCTCGTCAAAAGTCACCCAATCTTCTTCTTCTGGCTCCAATCCAGGTGCCTCGATACGAGGCTCTATCGCCTTCTAGGGTGGAGACCATGACACCCGAGAAGATAGACCAGATGAACGCCTTTCTTCAGCAAGCTTCGGCTCACTCGAGGGCTGACGTTGTTTGGAGCTATTCGCTAATGACATGGGATGGCGACTCGCCTTATGAAGAGAGCGGGCTTCATGTGGTCGAGAACGTGGCCAACGCGAAGGCAGAAGTTCTGCTTAATCTTCGTTGTAATGCAGATGCTGCAGCAAAAGGATTTCCTTTCAATAGGACATGCTGCAGTAACTATACACGGCCTGGTGGTGCTCAGTGGATCCTGATCCTAGGCGGCATGGTAATCTTGCCTTCCATCCTGCTCAGTCGTCGGAAACGCGTGATCCAGATTGGACGCATGCTTCCGGAAACTAAGGTCGTGACCGCCCTGACAGTCTTTGGTCTGATCGTATGCTATTGCTTCTATACCGACAGGACGCAAATCTTTGACAAGATTCATAAGAAGTTCGAGATGGAACAATTTCTAAAGACCTGCGGAGCTACATTAGTCGTTGGTGTCCTCTCGATACGAAGAAGGACAACTTCGAGCACTAACGCGAAGACTGCCCATGATGTCAACTTTTTGTCCCGCGAGCAAACAGATGAGTGGAAAGGTTGGATGCAGTCCATCGTGCTGATTTACCATTATACCCACGGGTCCAGTAACCTAGGCATCTATCAAATTATCCGTCTGTTTATTGCTGGCTACCTCTTCATGACCGGCTATGGACATACAACCTTCTTTCTGAAAACGGAAGACTACACCTTCAGGCGATGTGCGGCAGTACTAATTCGGATCAACATGATGAGTTGCGTACTCCCATACATGATGAGAACCAACTATACGTTCTACTATTTTGCGCCTCTTGTCAGCTTCTGGTTCCTCGTCATTTATTTCACGCTGAAGATCGGACAGCTCCACAATTCGAATCTGACCTTCCTGCTTGGAAAGGTATTTATTTCAGCCACGCTTACGACTGCTTTTACAAAGATACCCGGGGTGTTAGAGTTTGTTGGTGCTGTACTACATTACACCTGTGCCATTGCCTGGGACATCACTGAGTGGCGTTTTCGGTCCTCTTTAGATCTGTATATTGTGTACATTGGAATGATCATAGCAGCACTATCTTTACGTTTGTTTCGACTAGAATCCGGCTTTGTTAGCCCTAAAACGGTCATCGACCGCCTGATTCAGCTCACCATTAAATTTCGTCTCATTTTTCGAGCCGCACTTATCTCTCTCGCCCTTGGCCTTCCACCTGGGATGTGGGGCTTGCTCCGGAAATCACACACCAAGCAAGATTACAACTGGTGGCAACCATATATCTCCTTCATTCCGGTCCTCTGTTACATTGTTCTCCGGAACTCCCTTGCAGTCTTCCGCAACTATTACTCCACGGCCTTCGCTTGGCTGGGCAGATGCTCGCTCGAGACATACATTCTGCAGTATCACATTTGGCTGGCGGGTGACACCAAAGGCCTTCTCAGAATTGGCTTGTGGGCCTCTCGCGTCGAGACCATGATATTGACTGCTGTCTTCCTTTGGGTCAGCTGGCACATGTCTGAGGCGACACAGACGTTGACTGGATGGATAGTCAGAGATGCAACAGTTCATGCTCGCAAAGTCAGCGATGTGCATGATATGGTCGGCGAGAAGAACTTGCCCAACCTGTTGCCGAAACTCAGGTCTGAAGATGGGTCTTCGCCTGTCTCCAATGATGCTAAAAGTATGGCTGGCAATGGCTGCTTTGGGGATGTTCTGGGAAAGCTGGGGAACAGCTTGAAGCTACGAGTGGCTTTGATGATTTTTGTTATGTGGCTCGGTAACATTACGTACAGGTAGGGCACCGGCAAGACCTCGTATGGATGATGAACAAAAAGGTCTCGATAACATATGGAGCTAATAGATAGATTTCTGGGTCCGCATGTAATACCATAATTTCCATTCGCTCTGTATTCGGATACTGAAGTCAAGTTATCTCTTACTACCAAAGTATGAATCACTTCTGAAGTCCGTACCTTTCGTAGATGAACATCCATGCCTGGTCGCTGTACAGGAACGATGCTAGCTGAACTCATCCTGCGCGATATGAGATAGGATTAAATGACTTCGTTTTTGCCAGTCTAATCCTCGTTCGCTGGAGAAGAGAGTGTGGTAGCTGCCATCGCAACTTCCTTACTTGCTAGTAGACTTCCTGATACCTGCGTCAGAGAGGTGTCAACCAGCTATGAAGTCATTACAAATCCTGTCTGCTCCTTCCGCACGAGTAGACAGAGATCATGCTCAACTTCAACATCGATTGAATAACATCATTCAACTTCATTCTGCGCCTCTGAAATATCATTCTGTGCTTATCGCTAAGTCAGCTTCGTCTTTTGTGCCATCAATAACCTTATTCTTTGTAGAAACATTCTTCGAAGATAGAATTGGTAGGTAGACGCCATCCTCTTCAACTGGTCGGAAGGATCCAGCAATTCAAGCTGAAAAGTATTTCAATAGCTAAGATGAGAGGCCCTGACCCGCCCCAAGGCCCAGGAGGTCCACCTCCTGCTGATCCACTCGGAGAATATCGACAACGCCTAACCGAACAATATGGACGTCTTCACAATAACCCACCCTCGGGAAACGTACCTGGTGGCGCTGGCGGACCTGCGTTAGATACACAATTTACTTATGCTGGCCCAGTCCACCATCATCCAAACCATTATGCTGGCCAATCCTCAATGCATGTGCCCGCCGCTTCTGATGGCCGACCTGCACAAGATACATACTTTCCACCCTCCAATGCTGGCCCAAGTTCGCAACATGCAAACTACACTGCTGGCCCATCCTCAATGCATGTGCCCGCCGCTTCTGATGGCCGACCTGCACAAGATACATACTTTCCACCCTCCAATGCTGGCCCAAGTTCGCAACATGCAAACTACACTGCTGGCCCATCCTCAACGTATGTTCCTTCCGTTCCTGCTGGTCCGTCAAGCTGACTTGATTCAATAGCGTTCCTGTTCCACAGATGGTCACCATCATTGTCGGCCCAGGTCCGTCCCCCTTACAAGCGATCTTTCAATTGCCAAAGGAGCTTGTGTGTCGTCATTCACCCGCGTTTCGTTCTCGGTTTTCCAGATCAGACTTCGTGAGAATCCCCAATTTTACCTTTATGGAGCCGTTCCGACAAGTCAAATCTTGGATGGAGACCGGTGAGATATGTCAAGCTGGGGCTATATATCAATTTCATTACCTCGCCCATTTCTGGTACTTCGCCCATGGACTTGGGATGGTGCCCTTGCAGAATGAGATTATGAAACTCATGCTCCGACCTAGTCAAGATCGTAGTCTCAAACCTCCTACTGTAAACCATATCTATATGAATAATGTCGTCGACAGTCCTTTGAGAAGGCTTGTTGTCGATATCGGTACCTTCGAGGTTGAAGATGCGGAGTGGCTTGGGAAAATTGACGGGTCGGGTCCGTCTATCTACAACGCGCGATTTCTTTTCGATCTCGCCTTGAGGTTAAAGCATGACAGGGAGGCTATGGCAATGGTTAGACCGGATGGTTCTTTAGGTTGTCGAAGAGACCTTCGTCTCGAGGATTACTTGATCCTTGATCCTGAGCAGTCGCGTTAAAGAGGACATGGCACAGTACAGTACATAGTACGGGTAATTGGTGCAGGTTATTTTAAAGTCACCTGTTTCTTCCATAACTTCACTAAAGTGACAATCTGCCTACGAGTAAGAAGATGACGTTGATACGAAGACCTGAAGTTGCTTGGTTTGAGACAATTTGGTCTGCTTGATTCATAAGCGGTAGTTGTGCCGCGATCAAGGCTGGGCACTTTCGACTTCGGTGAGCTGAGGCTACCTACATCTAAGTCTAAAGTAAAGCCATGAGAGTTAGTTTATGACATTACGAGAAGGGCCGATATGAGGTCATCTAGATAACTTTTTGATGACTACACTGAGGCGAGGCTAGGAAAAGTCATCTCCGGCGAAGCTGCCTCATCTCGTCCCCTCGAGTTATCACTTACCTTAGTAAAGTGACTTACCTTAGTAAAGTGACTTACCTTAGTAAAAGGATCAAATATTTTTATGGGTTTGGGAATTACGTTAGTAATGTCCTCTAATGATTATGTGATATTGACTTCTAGGTAGATGATATTTCGCAAAGGAAAATTTGAAATTGTCTGGTGAATTCGAAGCAATTTTTGATGAGTTTATCTTGGTAGACACGTCCTTGTTTCGTGAGAAGTCGAATCGATGAAGAGAATCCCAATCCTCATTTCCCGAGACGATTTCCGTTGGCCAGATTCGGAGATTGACCTGGTCTGGAGCCAAGTTGATGTCCGGTAAAGCGAGTTCACCTTCTACTGTGATGATATATGACTTGAATTGAGTTTATAATTTATTGATTTCGTCAAGCGAGAAAGCAGCATGTCGACACTTTGTGTTTGACTGTGTATTGGAATACCCAGAAGTCTGCTCACTGGGGATCAGGCTTCATTTTCCTGTTTATTAGCCAAAATTCCGAGCGTAAAAGCTTCAAGCTGCCTCCATAATCGAATTCCTTGCACGACAATCAGTTACGAACTCGGTGATTGAGATTTTCCTGTTCAACTGTGCTTCCTCAATAACGCCAAATGATTGCTACACAGGGCAACATGAGACGAAATCATAAGACCATCACTGTACTGGCTCGAGCAAGTATCTACCTTTCTCCGTCTACCTCTCGACTGGGTAAAACTGGCGTCAGCCAACGTGAGCTATGCTTCCCCATAAGTCGTTTTGGGAACATCCCAATTCATGGCTAAGGGGTGGTAACCTCCCCAGAGTAATGTCTTGATTACAAAACAAAGCTGGGGGAAGGGGAGATAGGAAACTCAAGTTTATGACAGGTTCGCAACTTGGCGGTCGGCTTCATATCGCTTGATATGCTGCCTCGAAGAAGAGCCGAGAGGGATTGCTTCAGAGAGCCCGATTTAACTCAAAATTATGAATTAAAGTATCACTAACAAGATATCATTCGCTCAGAGTAGAAATAGAAACATTAAACAACACTTCAGTCATCATGACCTCCAGTGTAGATTTCAGATATCCTGAATGTAGGGTCGTGTTTGATGTTCACTATCCCTAGGTATTGTCTTGGAAAGATCGCTTAATGTTAGCGTGTTGACGAATTATAATTATCACTAATAGAGGAGCAGGATCTCTACCCATGATGATCTAGATGGTTTTCATTCGAAGTAGAACTTTCAAGGATCTTGATTCTTCTTTACTCGCTTCACTTCCATAAGTTTCCTTCCATATGCACGTCTACAAAATAGGGACAGTGTGCTGGCGCTGAGAGATGCTCGTCCAGTCGGCAATATGCCAGCTTCCAGACCTCACTAGCCTACCACCAGGCATCGCTTTAGTAAGAAACGTGAGATAGCACAAACATATCGATAGATCATGCATAGCCGTTCGGGGATCTTGTAAGATAATGCAGCCAACGCATCGTGCATATCGAATTAAGGTAGTGGCATGATGCACTACAGCAAGAACGACAAGACAGACGTGTTGATCAATTTTGTGCCAGTCGGCTATGTATTCAAAGGCTTGTGTTTGTTACGGAATTCAAAAAAGAATGTGCGAAGGCTTCAAGAGATGCTTAGATGTCGAAGCAAGGGTGCGCCATAGCATTTACTCGAAAGTACGGCTAGTTATTACAAGGAAGGTGTTTGCGAATCGGCAAGTTCATGGTGTCGAATGGAATTGCGAAGATGACTCGGCTGGTACTGCCACAGCTGCGGATCGTTCAAGGCTGAAGGACTCTCTTTCCTAGAGGAAACCAAATATGCTAGGCTCCGTGAGCGTGGTCAAAGGAACTGTATTTCATATCGTGTTTAATTTCGAAATCATCGAGTCCCCATCGTCCGGGAAAAGTGTCTCATATGTTGGCAAGACGTGGCTGCAGGTGATTGTGGCGCGTGCTGGAGCCGCTCCCTGCCTTTGAGAAGCTGATGGCAGAAGCAGCAGCCGGATATATCGAAAGCAATCTGCTGTCTGTCCATATATACCCAAAACACTTTGAGCTTGAAGCTATAGCATCTGAGGAAGCCGACATCAACAAAATCACCCCAAAAATGAAAGAGATATTCGGAGAATTTCGACAAGTCCTCCCTGGTCTCGACATGCAATACCGAGAAGTTGCAAGTCTGAAACTCGAGGTCCAGTATATTTGGAACAAAATACTTTGCTGAAGTCAGATCTTGATCGATTCATCGACTTTCCGGCAAAATCGGGATACGGGTATACTTTTCGCTCATGGCAAAGCTTTCTACAAGGGTCTTTCCAGCACTACGAGTTTTCCCATATATCGGGAGATTTATACTTGGGCAAAGATCCAGGAGCCTTCAGAATCAGGAACCTTCGATCCTGGAAAGCGTCTCTGCCATCTACATGATCTTGTGATCGATACAGACATCCTCGGTACGCACAGAGGGAGAACCTCAGCACGGATTTTAGGACTGCTTCTTACTTACGTCGAGACGAACAAGGTGGTTATTATAGGACAGCTATCTTATAGAAATTGCCGCAGACATTCAACCGTACAGCTGAAACAGAGAAAATCGGAACTTGACGACTTTGTTCGAGAGCTCCGCCGGGCCGTGGTTATCTGGGGCGATGCAAGTCTGCACAACATTCTTGTTGGCCATAAGGATGACATCTAGCTGCTCGATTTTGGAGCGAGCTACGCGCCCGGTTGGACTGACAAGGAGAATTGCGAGACGGTTGAAGGAGACTTACAGGCGTCGAGGAAATGTTGAGGAAATGAGAACAGGGCCGGACGATGGCAGAGGGTTGAATAAGGATTGGATGATAAGATTCATCGATGTGAATGGAGTCATCACCTAGCGAGAAATCATGTATTTGAGAAGAAAGTTGCTCGAAGATCAAAACTCCGCTGAGGGTTAGTACCCATGTCATGTCATGGACACATATGCGTGAAAATCAAGGAAATCCTCAAGTTCGTGTATATGTGGATCAGAATTGGTCAGGATCAGCCACAAACTTAGTCACTGCATGAGGAGGGCGCTTTCGACATGAGCCCTCGACTTGGAAAGCTACTTCGCAAAGACAGTCTCATCATGAGGGTAAAACGTGACTGGACAATTATCTCCACTAAATTCCCCTATTACCCCTTAACACGCTAATGACGCCAAATGTACCTTTCGTACCTAGGTAAGCGAATATGCTCTACATAATCGTAATACAGTACCTTATCAGTACAAATGTGCATATAGGTATATTCACTTGCATAGGTAAATCTTAATCCTCGATTCGTTGACTGACTTCCAAGCTATCGAACCTTCACTTTTGCCTGTCGACCAACGAGGCACAACACACGTTGCACATGGCTGAACTTGGTCTGAACTTCTTCCCAAACAAGCTTGGTGCCAGGAAGCGGAAATGAGCTGACCACAGGCGCGGACGCGGGCAATAGGAGACAGGGCTTGCATCAAGCTTACTCGCCGCGCCCGCGCCCGCGCCCATCTATCTCTATCTCTAATTTGCCGAGCTGCAGGTCGACGACTACCAGAAGAGACTCGAGAGTGCGAGAGAGAGACAATTCAATTGACCTGATACATATATACTGTTACTTTATTGGTTTGTGGGACACAAAGGTAACAATCAGAGACCGGTGCGACTTGGACGAGTACAAGGCCAACAATGCATATTCCAGATGGCATATTCGAAACCAACGTCGAGTCAGCGAGCTCATCATGCTTCGGGAGAGCACCATGCTATTATATCGTTCGTTCCTGAGCTCGGCCAGCGATTGGATCGTGCTGGCTGCTTGGCTGTATTGATATGACAGCCTTGCCCTGTGTGATGCTCCTTTTGGCGCATCCCTACCTGCCCTGCCTACCTATTGTCCCAATCCCACTTGTAGATTGGCGCCACCCAGCTTTCTTTTGACAAACTCAACTCTAGCTGTAGATGAACTCGGGCATGAGTTGATCATCTATCTGTGTTATCTTAGGTTGTTAGTGCCACGATGTGGCATTCCTTCTCTCCCCCTTCCCTTTTTCACAGTTCCGTTCCACTCTGTGATGTTCCTTCCTTCCTGCATGTTTTGACAATGCCAAACCAAGCCTTCATCCATGTACACATCTTGAAGAATTCTCCGCTGGACACTGGAGCTTGGAGAAAGAGATCCACAGTCTTCGAAATACCTGCAGGACCTACCTACCTTACAGATCCAGTCCCCACTTCAAGCCTCGAAACCAAGCAAGCGGCTGCGACGGGATTCATGAACCTCCTGCTGTCAAACTATTGAACTAGACGTTATTTCATCTCATCTCATCTCTAGACTAGACCCAAGCTACCAGCCAACCAACTATCGACATCGAATTGGATCGCAATTTCGTGTTCATTGCCTGATACCTGTTCCTCCCTTCCGTCGGTTTGGTCTTGTTCAACAGCAAAGCTCCCCTCGTCACCGTCATACAATAAAGTCAGGTAACCCGGCACCAGCTCGTGGATCAAACACTCCCATCGTCACCAGCACCCACCACTCTCACACCTCAGCGTCAAAGGATCCCCTTCAATGACAATGCATCCCAATTCCCAATTATAACTACCGACTTTAAAACACCAACATCGTCTTTCAAATTCTCACTACAGCACAATACCGGAGTCTTAAGCGCTCAATTCGGCAATCCTAGCGACTCGGTCTCCCTCACAGCGCTTCCGATCCCTGAATAGATCTACTACTGGTCCTAAGGAAGATCACCAAATTCCACCGAGCCTCCAAACAGATCCATCTTATACTTCGCGGCTGTCCCAAACAATACTGAGGGAAACTCCTTCTTCCAACTTCGTCCAATAGCTTTACTCGGATCGCAGAATTCCAACATCGAATACCTAAGGATGCAGCTCGCCTCTTGTACATATTCCTAACAAACCTCTAAAAGAAAGACAGTTCTGTGTTGTCGACAATTCCAACATTCAACAATTACTTCCAACATCTTCTTGGGCTGGCCCTTGGATCCAAGACGCTGCAAAATGGATACTGCTCTGATCACTTTCCACCTGTACGTATATTTCCACCACTCGCATCCATTGTTTGTTTCCACGGCCGCTCGAGGAAGCATCTTCAGTACCCTTGTACGCGAGACACTCGAGAAAACTGGATATTTGTTCGACCAAGTGGTTGTACCAAGTACCAAAACCCTGGATTCTCCTGGAGATCATTTCGAGAATTGAGTTCGAATTCCACGACACGAGATATATTCTGCGGAAGATCCTTGATGTTTCTGGTCACGTCTCATCCGATCCAAAAGAAAGCATGGAAGACGCCTGACAGCAGTCATCCGATGCGATGCGAACCTAAATCCTGCACCACTTACTCAGCGTGGTGCATTGACTTATTCAGTCGAGGTCCACAACGGTTTGATCTTCGAGAAACACTCAAATCGAACCGGCTATTTTCCCAGATACATGCGCGTCGCAGGTTATTTTTTTTGGAACTTGGCCCTCTTTCTAAAAACTCTGGTTGAATTCGTGGCCCAAACACCCATTCATATACCAAACGTCGTTATACTTTCTTCTCTGAGCCATCCGATGTTTATTTTGCGGGGAAGCGGTACGGTTTCATCTTTACATGCCGCTGATTGTCAATTTATGAGCGACGTCGGCCCACGAATTTGGATTTTATTGCGATCCTGGTTTCACTTGGCTAACTCATCACAGTCAAACTCCCCACAACAGTCAATCCGTTCATTTGATTGGGTCATGGGACAATTTCACTAAACATTATCCAATGGAACGCGATGTCAGACGTTCACGAACTCAATGGCGTGGATGTTATGCATTCGAAGACATCATCTGCGACGGAGACGGGGAGAGCAGTCCAAAACGTACGGGAGGTTTAAAAATGGGGTCCACCTACTATTACTATGTATGAATTCTATTCGAAACTTTATTTACTTGACAGCCTAGACGCTCATGATTTATATAGTACGAGCTGGACGACGGAATTGAGATTCACGACTTATCGATTCCTTCAACCACAACCTGCCCTTACCTGCCCGGCCAACCAGTCAACCTTCTTTTCGTCCCGATTGAAGTTCAGCCCTTACGACATCGAAGTGCATCGATGAGTTCAATAGCCAACGGAGACATTAAGACAATGAACCCTGCAGACAAGTTCTTAACACCAAGAATGCCACCTTCACCTCCCTCGCTTACGCGCCTCAATACCTCATCCTCTGTACTCACAAAGAAACGATCCGCACGCTCGCTTTCACCCAAACCGAAGAAATCAGGATGGTCACCCAGACTGTTTTTTGGTCTTCGACTTCCACATCAACCAAATACACCACCTGTTGATACTCGCGGGCGGTCCTCTTCTATGAGTAAGGTCCAGCATAGCAGAGTCCATGCAAGTACACCGAATTTAAGAGAAGAGGCAAGGAAGGCGAGCTCTGTACCGCGTACAAGAGATGCATCGCCTCGATCGTTCAAAAGGTCAAACTCTCGTGATCCGTCGCCCACACGGCACTTGGCTCAAGATAGCACGACCCACAACACTACTGTCCTTCAGATTCCAGATGAGATTGAAGAGGAAGTCGAGGATGATGAGAACTTCGCTACCCAACTTCATCGTTTTTCCTTTACGGAAAAATGTATCACACCGCTCGCCCCTCCTCCTTCGGCCTTTCGCTCTCCACCACCTCGCTTCCGGTCTGTAAGCATGACGAGGGATTTGGAAAAGCCCCTTCCCCAACTCCCAGAAGAAGACCTCCGCCCCCAACCTTTACGTCTGCGTCCTGCCTACTCCATGGCAAACCTTCCACGGTCGCACTTCTCCATATCAACTATTGGATCGCCCATCGCCTCACCAACGGATAGTCACTTCAGCATGACTTCCGAGCACTCTATATCATCTGACACAAATGACGACGATGAGGACCTCACAGCAGATCTTGGTAGTGGTGATGATCTCGCCTACAGTCCGAACTCAGTCGACATTCCCACTGGAGGATTCAGTGGCTACAGTCTTCCCGAAGCAGACTACACCTCGGAGCAGACTCTGAGAAAGGCAACTCCATTATCGCAACTCTCGCCTTCGACTAGTCGCGCCACTTTCGGCGCAGCTCGTACAGCATTCGAGCCCCAAGCCGAGCAAATGTCTGCCCTTCAGCAGCTTCTCAGCGAAATGGGCTATCTCGGGGATGTCATTGTGAAATGAGCGTGACACATCAGTGTTGCTTATTTCTTTTCTTGTCACGAGATCTCTGTCATGAGCATCTCCTGCGTATAAATCGTTGATCGATTTTTTTCACTGTCTAATCCTTTCTTTCCTGTTAGCCTTGAGGCTTGTAGCTACTGTGGAGCTCTCTCTGTGTGTGATATAAGGGTTGAGCATTTAGCGTGGTGTTTCGGGCATTTACTTGATTGACTGTTTGCGCGGTTAGCTTGGGTTGGGAACGGGAGGGTTGTCTGGCGCTTGGGGGTAAAGGCATTGGGCCTGGTATATAAAGGGTTAGGCGGGAAGGGAAGAAGACGACGATACCCAATAACTGATTTCATTTGTTGGCATGATATCGATGAAGTGGATGCGGATAGCCAGTGGACTTGCCTAGCAGGTTGTCTTTGTCAGATAGATGGGATGAGATGAGATGGATTCTAGAGGAGAGCAGATTATAGCACACATAGCTGAAATCGCAAAGGAAATGAACCGGACGATAAAGAACTTCAAGATGTAAATCTATTCCTGCCAAGATCTCATCTCATTGTGCTTTTGTGATGGAAGATGAGATGAGCATAACTCGCGGTAGCTTTGCCCTGTTCCATCATCCGCTCTTCAGCCGCTTTCTCCAGAAAAAGGTCTGTCTATCACTCGAAATATTTGAGAGGTTATCATGGAGTATAGAAATAGTCAGGTCATCTTTCAGCGCCCATGCATTACTCATATCTGAATTACCCTTCCTTCCTTCACATAACTCCTGAACAATATTTACAAGTAATTTCAAGAAATCAAGATCAAGATCAACATTGATATCAACACCCAACAACAATTCACATCCTCAAAACCGGAGATCAATATGCAACATAAATAAAAAGG
Organism: Neospermospora avenae; assembly: GCA_014282315.1. Classification (NCBI taxonomy): domain Eukaryota; kingdom Fungi; phylum Ascomycota; class Leotiomycetes; order Helotiales; family Ploettnerulaceae; genus Neospermospora; species Neospermospora avenae. Next base: position 13,330 of record JACBAH010007719.1, on the reverse strand, counting down.
CATCTTTTCTCAAGGTCTAACACATCCACGGTGCACTTCTTTCCCACTCATGAGACCTAGAGCCTCCTACCTACACCAAGATCAGCCATTTCCTCTCCCTCCCAACCCGCTCGATCCAGGGACCGAGCTGCGCAAAGCCAGAGTTTTGAGTTTTGCTTTTTCCAACTTGGACGTTTTTGGTCTACGGCAACTAGGTTCTCTTTCACAGTTCCGGAAAGGCGGATAGCGGATAGGGAAAGAGATGGGATGGCATGGTATGGTATGGCATGGGTATAGGTATGGACCTAATGCCGTCGTAAGCCAGTTCTTTTTTGGTTTTACTTGATACTGCCATACCTCGGGTTTACATGATACCGTCGTGCGTCAAGAAGAGAGAACTCAGATTGGGGATTCGGATTCAGATGGCATGGCATGGCGTGGTGTGAGTGTTGGGCATGAGAGACGCCCCGACAACGTGCGTGCATGTGTCGGGATTCGGGAGACGTGAGGTGAAAGCTTCTTGAAGAGGGAAAGCTTCTTGAAGAGGGAAAGCTTCTTGAGGAGGGAAAAGCTTCTTTGCGTTGATTTTGAGCGTTGACGTATTTTTCCTTGTAGCTGTCGAGTTTCATCTCATCTCATCTCATCCTGGCTCTTGCAGTCTGTCAATCAATCAGTCAGTCAGTCACTTAGTCTAGCGCACGCTAAGGGACGGTAAGCTAGAGCGGAAGTATAGATGAAGAAAGGAAAAGAAAGGGCATGAGGAGAATGATGAGATGAATCAGCTCTGAGGAAGGTTTGGGTGTGCTTGAAACATGTTACGGGTGGAAGTCTGTTGAGTTTTTGGTGAGGGAGGTTGGAGGGTTTTTTTTGAGTTGTGATGGTGCAAAGTATATTGCAATGACTCGAACTCTCCTGCAGCGTGTGTCTCGGATTTCGCCATCACCACAGGTTTTAGATCGGCAAAAGATGTGGTAGGAATGGGTGATGAAGTAGCACGAATTGAATAGAGTTGAATGAATTTGGCAAACATATGTGGAAATCGACAGCAAAAGGAAAAGGTATATTATTATGTAGGTATCCAGCACCTATGGCTTCGCGAGACAAACAAGCAAGCATTTCCGCCGGAGTCTGCCATTGTATTTGTACACACAAGCACCATATAGTCAAGCAAGCAAAACACACCTGACGCCCATCCCACATCCAATCCGATTCTTCCGACCCAAACACCCCTCGTGAACGAATGACGAGAATCAAAACCCAAGTAGCAGCTCAATGGCTTGCATATAGTACAGTACAGCACGATCCTCCTTCCTCAGTGGATCATCATAGTTCCACTTTATCTGCCGCGAGCTTGAACTCCGCAGCCTTTCTACCCCTCTCATACCGTGACGTCGTATCTCCCTTCCACATCGTGCCCAATAACCCATCCCAGAACGTGAAGAACGGCTGTGAGAAATTCGTCTTGATCCCCCAGCTCTGGTGGTGAATGTCATGATATCCGGCATTATTGCTCGTGATATGCTGGATAGGATCCCACGGGAGTGCGTAGCCGCAGTGGTCGTCAACTGTCTTGAGGGTCGAGAGGCCGAAGAATACCATTCCTTGACGAGGGGTCAGGCCGGCTATTTTGTAGGCAATGCTTGCGCCGAGAGTATCGAGGAGGAAGCCTTCGACTGGGTGGTTGTATAAGGCTCCGTAGGCGTATGGGACGTACAGACGGTGGTGTCGGGAGTGGAATGAAGCTGGATTCTATTAGCAGAGGTTCAGGTTTGAAAAGACAGACTGCTTACTGTAGAGCCACTTATTAACGTGCATAGCACGGTGAAGGAAGTATTGCCAGGTATCCACGATCACAATTGAGACTAAGAACTGGACCGCAGGCACAATGACCCAGTATAGAGCCTTCGCAGCCATGATCTCCCATTTGGCAAATGCCGCCACTGGTGACCCGCTTGCAACGTCCAACCCAAGATCCAAAGAAGGATATCTACCACCAGCGAGAAATCCTGCCAGTATCGGATATGTGCCAGCCATATTTTTCGAGATAGCTGCAGCATTGAGACCGATCAGGCCAAGAAGCTGCGGCAGAGCCCTTTGCGCAATCCGTAGTCTCGTAGCCCAAGCCGCGATGTCGTATTGTTCCTTTCCAACCATATCCTCTGGCTCAGTCAAAGCAAGTATGGCTCCGACTGCCGTCTGAATGATCTGCTGTATAATAACGTCGCGTGCCACCTCATATCGCGAAACATGATTCCGCTTGAGGATTTCGGCGGGGGTATGAAGTCTGTATTGTGGCCATACATCGTAAACATCAATGAGGTGAAAGAACATAGACGCAATCCAATATACGGCGATTGGTACGATCAGGCAGAGGTAGAAGTCGGGGAGAAAGGAGACGAGCGGCTCGACCGGAGAGAGCGTGTATGCCGGCAGAGGTGGCAGATCGTTCATCGCAGAAGCATTCGTGGCAATGCTCACGTTGGCCATTGTGTTGTGTATTAGGTATCGCAAGCAGTTATCGTGGTGCGCACGAAGGAGTGTCGAATTCGGAAAAAGATGTGAAGTGGAATGAGGAGAAATGAAGTTTGTTCTGTATGGTGGTGGTGATGATGATGGGAATCTCAGGATGCGATGCTCACACCATGCCACGCCACAGTTGATCAGTCAGTCAGTCAGATCGAATCAGTCCCGGTCCCGGTCCCGACCAGAAAATCGGCACCAGCGCCAACGCCCTATCAAATCTCGCTTAAGCTTTCCGCAAAGAGTTCGAGGTCCAAGTGATCTCCCGTTCGAGGTTGAAAGCTCTGATTTGGAGTGATCGATGGTTCGTGTAGGGCTTGTCTTGTCTTGCAAAGATTGGTGAAGATAAAAAAGAGGATTGAGGTATTTAGATGTGTTGGTTCTTTCTCATATGATTGTTGTTCAGATCGGTTCTCTTAATAAGCATGAGCTCGTGTTGTCATTCTGCCCCACCAGACTCATGCATTCCAGGTTCATTCATCTCTTTGGGTGCGCTTGCACTCGGACTTGCGCTTGGCATGTGGCAAAATTCAATAGGTAGCTCGGTAGGTAAGTAGCTGGTAGTAGCTGGGTGAGGTCCCCTGGTGGTCCTGTCCTTACGCGGAATCTCGAAGTGCGGCTGTTCATTCATGCCTTATACCCTCAGGCAACAACACTCTTGAGAGCTACTAAGCCACATTCGAACAAGTTCCTTTCTGCCCCTCCACAGTCCGTCGGATTTTTCGCAGACGGGAGTGCCAGCCCAGCCCACTACCTCAGCACCGCAGATTGGAATTCCCCCTCCATCTCAATTTCAATCTCACCGACAATCTTTCCCTCTACGCAAATCTCCCAACCGCAAATATGATCATTTTCAAGGTACGAGCCCGATCTCTCAGCCCAACCCAAACCTCGATTCTGTCTGCGTCTGCCAGAATGACCCCGCTTCTGCGACCTCGAATAAAACTCATGTGGAGATGGTGGGGGGAATTTTTGGGGTTGTCGAGATCAGCTTATTGACTGAACATTATTATGGTGTAGGATATCATCACTGGTGACGAGATCATCTCCGACTCCTACGATTTGAAGGAGGTCGATGGAGCCGTTTACGAGGTCGACTGTGCCATGATCACCCTCGGCGCTGTCTCTGTCAGTACGTATACGCAGAATCCGGATGTTGCAGAGGATATTGCAGAGGATTTGAAGGACGAGGGCCATCGCTGATGCGGAATTACAGACACCGGTGCCAACGCATCTGCTGAGGAGGCCGAGGAGGGTGTCGAGGATGGAGCTGTCCAGGTCAACAACGTCGTAAACTCTTTCCGCCTGAACTCTACCCAATTCGACAAGAAGTCGTATCTCAGCCATCTCAAGGGTACGTCCTACAATCCACTATAATACAAGCCGCCTACTAATGGGGTGGCAGGCTACATGAAGAAGGTTAAGGAGACCTTGAAGGCAAAGAACGCTCCTGAGGAGACCATCACCGCTTTCGAGAAGGGTGCGCAAGCCTACGCCAAGAAGATCGTCGCCAACTTCAAGGACTACGATTTCTACATTGGCGAGTCGATGGACCCTGACGGAATGTAAGACCCATTATAATGTAACGTTCTTTACCGCATACTAACAATTTCAGGGTAATCCTCATGAACTACCGCGAGGACGGTACCACTCCTTTCGTCACAGTCTGGAAGCACGGTTTGGAGGGAATGAAGGTTTAGAGTGGTTCAGGCTATTCATTGGGATTCTTCTTAGTCGTTATTTTGCGCTTCCTCGAGAGAAAAGTAAAGGCATTGCATAAAGCGTGCATCTTCTACCTCCGATTCTTCGATATAACCCAAGTCAATCAAAAGTACCATCCTGCCAATATTTCCCTCTTCCAGCTTCCTTGTGGTGTATCATACAGAAGAACTCATTGGACCCTGATGCGAGTGACGATGCTGCTGACGAGGAAGTACTGGATTGTGCTTGGAATCGCGTCGAGATTTAGTGATAGCAGGCCAAGCTGCTCAGCGGATCAGTCCACTTGATGCCAGTCTGCAAGCTCCGTCGTGTCTGCATCAGCATTTCGATGGCGAAGTCGGGAACTTCTAGTTCTAGGCGGCGGAACGGTCCAGTCATGATTTTGTCTAGAACACCAGTGCAAGACAGAACATGTTCCGCGACCAGGGTCCGGAATCGATCGCCATTTTCAGTAACACGGAACACGAGCTCGACATCCTTTGGAGAGAGAGTCGGCTTGTAGATCTTCACTTTTGCAATATAAGACAATCCTTCTTTGACCCTGGCGTATAGTACCTTGCAGAAGAAACCTCCCACGGCGATTTTATCTGCGTAGGCAATCATGGCCATGCAGAGCAGAACACAATCCTTTTCGCCGATGCAGTTGTTGATGGCATCGGGAACGTGACCACTCAGCAGGACCTCAAGCAGGACCTCGAAATCCTCCACACGATCCTCCAACAGTTCCAGCTTCTGCTCTTTAGCCTCCTTGAACTCACCGCCGAAGCAGCGGGCGAAATAGGGCGAATAGTGAGTCAGGAGGTCCTGTGGCACAATGTAAGACGTCTTCTCCTTGCCGACGACGATTTCGACTTGAGGACCAGCGATCAGCCTACAAGTAGCACACGTTAGTCATGTCAGATCATTCTCTTTGCGACTTCATTTGATGGTGATCTTGTGGTCACTTACTTGAGGAGTTCTACCGTAGTAGGCTTCTGGAGTACAGTTGCTTGAGCCGGGGCTTGGGATGCCATTGTTGCTATTGCTAATTTGGTTTGATGTGGCGAAGGGCGATGAAAGGCGCGAAAAGGTGTGCTGAACCTCTCTTTTGTTCCTCTTTGCGAAAGGCTATTTGAATTCCGGGTTCCCACCTTGTGTAGCTGAGTTGACGTGGTAAGGTAGATGCGGTAATGTTAGGACCTCGATGAATTCTATTCTATGTCTCGATCTCGTTTTGCAAATTTAGAGAAACAAGACTGTGACCGAAGTCCGAGAGTGCGATCCCTTCCTTTGTGTTATTGTGCGGTTGAAGTTGTCATAGATTTTGAGGTAGGAGGAGAGTTGAAGGTGGAAGAAAGGAAGTCTCAGCAGTTAAAGGGTATTTGTTGATACTGGTTTCACTTTTGCAGAAATTCACTTCACTTGGCAGGAAGTTTCGGTTCGTCAGGCAGCGAGTCTCCTCCTTATCTCACCATTTGCTTCGATGAAGTCTTCCGGATCCTGCGACTGACAAAGATAGTAAATTAAAGACACCCCTGTTCCAGAGAGGACGAAAACAGTCTAAGGTTAAGACCTGGCTCATGGCCCCGAGAATTGCTCGCGTATTGGTGTAGTATCGTGACGCTCCGCTGGCTCTCCGAGGGCCACTACCGTGGGGTCGGGTCGCGTATCTCAATGTTCGCTGTTGCCCGAATCTGAAAGTCGGAACATTCCAATTCACGTGAAAAATGAGATATAAGAATAGTGATAGGTGGAACCATATCGACTTCGGATTAGGGGCCTGTACAGCTGGTGGAGCGTCCCGCACATTCAAGGGCGCCATGGAGAGAATCATAGAACCCATAAGCGAAGTTACTTCGGAACGAAGGCGGAACAGGTCTTGCTGATGAGTCGCTTGGAGAGATGTGGTCAATTTGAAGGCGTTTTGGGCCAAAATTCTGTTGTAAATAGCAAGTCTTCCCTTCTGCTACAAGCCATCAGGTGTTTCCTTCCCATCCGCAGGTACCACTAAACCTCTTCCATAGATTTATGCCATGTGTATTGTTTCTTATCTCGTTGGATGACATTAGATTCACCAATACTCCTCTGAATCGTCTGAGTCAGACCAGCTTCCTCAAACAAGTTTGCCGGAAAGCCCCCCACATGAGTCATTTTCGCTCTTTCTTTTCTTCCACTCAAGGGATCGATCCAGGAGATCTTGTGTATAGCCTCTCTGATCTGTCGATGCAGCTCGTTGCCAAATCCAGGAACTTCGATCTCTTGCTTGATGTACTTGAAATTAGGACCAAAAGTAATTCCATCATAAGCCACAGCACCTTGAGTACTCTCAACTGGCTTCCTGCCAGTGTCGATGCGAAAGTCTTTTCGATGTGAAAGCTCCGAAATCCCTTGCCAAACAAGTCTGCCATCAAGGCTTCTTATAGAGGGCCGTGGACAACATCATCGACAGGACCAAGACCATACTTCTTAGCGTACACCACAAAGCTGACACAACAGCGATTGGCTGCATCACCCCAATTCTCGACTGCCAATATATCTTGAACGGAACCCTTGACCATGAAATCGACCATGACCTCGAAATCCGCCACGCTATCCTCCGGAAGCAAGATAGGTCCATCTCCTTCATCAGTTTTAGTACGTAATAACGGCGAGTAATAGGCAAGGACATTGGGAGGTAGCCTGTATTTCTTCTCTCCCGATTCAACTAGAACATCGATCCATCTGCCACTTTGGACTTTCCTGCAATGTGATGATCAGAACTGAGTCCCAAGATTAAGCTATGGAGTGGAGGATACTCACGTTATGAAATCTGCAGTTCCGAGTTTGCGTGATGGACCCAAGGAAGGCGTAGATGGGTGCTTGAAATTGGAAGTGGAGTCGGGGCTCGGATCAGGAGGCATAATCGACGGCTTGATAGGGACGCTGAATGCAACGAAAACTTTCTTTTTGACGCGGGCACTGCGGAAACAGATGCATCTCGATGAATTTGGCTCCTGATTGCGCCGACTTGTCTAGCGACTTTAGATTCCAATGTGTTGAAGAGGGGCGCGCAGTGCGATCTCCTGTTCTCGACGAAGAGCCAGGTGTTTTTTTGCACAAGCAGTAGAGTCCCACCGACATCTCAGGGTATTCGATGACGATCAAGAAAGGAAAGGAAATTATAAAGTCAAGTGGGAAAGAGTTGGAGTCTCAGCTAGCGTACTCGCTTAGAGTGGTCGCTCCTGTCATGTTGAACTTCCATATTAAGCAGGAACGAGCTGCGATGAGGTCATCTGAATTCAGCAGATACCATGGGCAGTAGTTGAACATCAGAACTACCATCAAATTGGTACTTGTGCTCAAATACTTGCTGGTCTGCAGTTTCAAATCAGGTATGCGCGTGCATGGTGAGCATTATTTTGTTTACTCTTTGGTTCGTAGATGGACAACATACATCGACCGTATTCAACCAGACCCGGGTGGAAGTCCAATTCGAAAATTGTGTATATTCTAGATAAGCGCGCCAAAAGAGTATATATTGATCATCTACCAGTTAGTAGGGTATGTAGATGTTGGGCAGGAGGGGAGGTAAAGTCTGAGCATTTACCAGCCCATGAAGGCACTTCAAAGTGCCGATTCTCCACGCAGCCTCTCCCATACCATCCAACTGAATCATTCATTCCCGTCGTAAGTTCTTTGAAGCCCGCTTATCGGGTCTGTACAAGCCCAAAAACTCACACTTTCGCGAAATTGGGACAAGACCTCAGCTGCGAACTCCGGCACATTAACCTCCACGTCCCGGAAAGCAGTACCTTTCAGTCCCTGTCTGCTCAGAATACTCTGAGCTACCAAAGCTCTCAAATGATTACCAGGCTTTGTAGCTTTGAAAATAACCTTGACATGTTCAGCTGTGAATCCATGGCTGGGATCATCGCGTCGAGGAATCATCATGTCTGCTGCGGCTGCGGGTACGATAATCGGATTTTTGATGGCATTGCGAACGGTTTCGAATACTGCTTCGGACATCATGTCTCCCAGATCAAGACTTTCTGAGTAATCGAGAAGTTCTACACACTCTTCAATAGCCTCCTGGCTGTTTGTCCAGTGCTTCGAGATGCCGCCTTGCATCATGCACTCGAGTAACATATCGAACTGCTCGGGAAGACAGTCATAGAGGTGCTTGGCGTTATTCTTGACACATTTGGCTTTTATGAAGGGACGTTCTTTCCGAATGCAGGTCTCTTTGTTGAAGTGCGTGTTAAGAACGGTCGAGTGGTAGCAGATGAGCTCGCGCGGGACGATGTAAAGCTTCTCTTCTGGACCGATGTATATCTTGATCTTCTCGCTTGTCATCAGTCTGTACGTGGAATTATTTCAGCAGTGTTATCGCGACATGCGGAGATGTGTAACGTTGGGAACTTACTGTAAGAGCTTCTGAGGACTTGGTCTCTGGAGTGTCGTGTTGGGAAGCGGATCAACAACATGGGGGACTTCTGGCTGTTCCATTTTGCCGGTATGCAGATTTGTAAATACCTCGTTGTTATGATATCCAGGGTAATCAGTGTGTGTGAGATTCCGGGATCAAACTTGAGATGAAAGATGCAGCATCTTACGAGGCAAAGAATGACGAAAGTTGTTACCTATCGCGGATGAGCAATGTTGAATGATTTGAAAGTCTTGACGCCAACAAGTGAATAAGTTTCAGTAAACATCAATTCCAGGGGTCAATAAGTGCTGCTGCTCACTTTCCAGCCATGAGGTAATAACAAAATAGTCTTTTAAACTGGAGACGTATTCAGGTTTGAGAGACGACACGACCAGTTGGAATTAAGAATCTCGGAAACGCTTCAGATTGTTTACTAAATCATGATCTTCCTATCGAAGAACCTATGTAAAGAATCCGCCTTGTCTATTTCTCAGGATGTTGAACAGACAGCGCAATCCGCTCCTACATTACAATGACTAGTCCCCAAATGAAGGCAGTTTAATATCTTATACAGGCCTATAATCTGGGCTCTTCAAGCAAATATTCCTCCAACTAGGATCCTGCTTATCAAAAGCACTTACCATTGGGATGATAGGCCCCCAGCTATCTCGCTTTCTCCTTTCAAGCAAGACAGATGCCTTTCCCCTGACAGTGAGATGCAAATGGATCGGAATTCCAAGCCGGCGCGGCCACAGGAGAAAAGGAAGGGGGAAATAACCTTGAATCTTGAACAAGTACCAATTGGAGACTGTTAATTGAAGAGCACTAAAGCCAGCGATCTAAATCACATCTAACTAAGGGGCACCGCATGGTTCTCGGGCTTATTAGAGCCTTTGTATGCAATTTAAAGTTGATTTCTGCAATTTGTGATCGGCTGTAATTGACATTCTTGTTGACATTATTAGGCGAGCCGATATTTACCCGGCGCGCTCACCATTTTTGTGAATCAAACGATGATGCTACAAGTAGCGAAATACGCATGTTTTGACATTTTATTCACTCGCATATGCCTCGCGACCCGGTGATGGTGTGGTCGGCCTTTAGAAAGTCCTTATTGGGCTGTGTTGCGTAAGCAATACTCCACTTAAATCGGGTAACGAGATCAGGACAGAGGCCAGACGATCTTGGCTTCTGCGCCGAACTTAAAACTATTCGGATAGTTTGCAACGGTCATATTTGGTTTCATACTTTATCATAGGTAGAATACAACCCCCCAAGTATGGTCCGGGAGTTTTCAAGTCATATGCGAGTCTCAAGATTGTGTTCCAATCTTCCTGGGCGTTAGCGGCCAGTTACTAAAGCCTTCTAGATTATGATTATCCAGGTTATCCCTTATCCTTATACTGTAATCAACGTCTTGATCAGTCTTCTCATGCCTAGCTAAGTCACTCTTGTTCTAATAAATTGTGATGATCTAATTCTAGTAGAATTCTCAAAAATCTAAACTATTTTTTTTCCTTTTTATTTGAAGGGCTTGAAACTATCTTCTCAGCTTCTGTTCTTAAGAGGTATATAACAATCTACATCAAAGCCTGTCATATGAAAACGTAGTTATCACTTCATCGCTGTATTTGAAGAATCCTTTCTTTTTCGATATCGCAATTTTCACGTGTCATTTTGAAATCACATTCTGTCATCTAAGCACTGCTAAAGATAAAAATATATGATCGATAAACTTACTTGGAGATTTCTTTCAGAGATTCAATACTAAACAGAGCTTAGCATAGTGCTTTTCGACGTGGTCCGATCTGCGGGCATAAAGAGTAGTGGCGCACGACGCTAGCAGGCGAGGCTATTTTTTAAAGTAAAATAAGACTGAAAATGAACGTTGTAGGCAAGCTGATTCAGAGTCAGGTGCGTAATACCACATCCCCACAAGTTGATCTTGCTCTAGTAATACTGGAAATTAGAGGGTCTTACATGCAACTGATAGGGAAATTATACACGACCTTTCTCTCATTTATGTTTTGGTGCTAGCGTTCAAATACGACTACTGGCTACACATGAATTATCAAAAACACATGCTTGGGCCAAACACATGCTAAAATACATTATTCTTTCATCTCATTCGACATATCAAGCAAATCATATCGTGGCATATTGATAGTATGAATGTTTGTCCACCATCAGCTCACGAAGGAGTTAAACTTTCTTTTCTTTTGACATTCTGACATCCAAAAATCCATCTAGTAAGGCGGCAGACAGCTCACCGTATAATAAAAATGGTGCAAAGCCGAGACTTGAACAGACCAAGACCTTGAAGAGGGTACACAAAGAAGTCAAAAACAATCGATACATGGGTGTGCGAGTGATTGCTTCTTTGCGAGATCGATCAGATTCGTGTCCGTCTTAGATAAGAAGTATATGCCAACGTTCTTTTCCAGAATAGATAGAGGAAGCGATCCAAACTCCTAGAAGCTATATACAATTCGATAAATTGAAGTCCAAGGGATCCTGACCACCTGAGCATTATATATTAGTAACGTCCCGTGATGCGTTTGCGACACTGAAATGCTGGATTATTTCGTCTCGGACTGCACATCTGACGCGAAACACTTATTAAATGCAACCTCATCGACTCTACCTCATCTTCAAATATATTCACTCGCCTCCCATGACGATGGATGAAACCAAGACTGAATTGGTTCGGTACACCCGTACCCATTCAAATATTTTACGTAGAGTTAGATACAGTGGCAAGGTCAACGGCTCGAATGGATCGATCAATACCAGACAAGCACCGCGTTCAAGTCAGCCTTGGATGACGACATTCAGTGATATGTGCTCTACACATTCGATTGAGCAAAGTAAAAGGCGCGCGAGCTAGTGGTATGCTCCAATAGTACGTAGTTCCGCGCAGGGCCATTGTTTCTCTGAGATTGCCATGACCTGGCAATTCAAATCGGCTCCTTCTCAAACACATAGAAAAATAAAGACTGACCATTTACTCAAAGATGAAGCAGCGGAGAGGGCAGTTCTAGACAGAAAGCGGCAGGCTTAGGCAAACTTCAAAACTGTGGAATTTCTCCATCTGCTTCGTAGGAACTGAGTAAAAGCCGAGAACAAACGACGAGACTTCATCGCGAGATCTGACCAGATTCGGACTATGAATGAAGCCAAGCCACCCACCTTTCCGTTCCAGCAGAGCAGCATGGTGAGCACTCAGATATTGCATCACGTGTATGCTTTTGTTTTCTGAATGCGAAGTGTCAGTTTTCTTTCAGCCAATTGTGATATTTCTACAACGTGCGAGCCCTAGCTCAAAAGTGAATAAACATCAATATTGTTTACTTACCATCACCTCGATCAGTGTAGGGCAGTCCAACATGTGCGATAATATTATCCGAAAAGAATGCTTTGAGATCTCCGATCCAGATTATCTGCTTACCAACCTCTGTGGGGATAAATTATATAAACTGGGGCGTCAAGCTCTATTTTTACCGCAGATTGTGATGTTCTTTTTTTAAGAAAGCACATATGTACTACCTCGAAAGCTCTTGAGAATAGCTCTGGTGTATACACCTTCGGGTACTAACGTCAAGAAGCCAATGCAATTCCGCGGCTTAGTATATTGTCTCTCGACTACACAGCTATATATCTATCCAGAGGTCTTACTCTCTCTGGAAGGATCTCTTCGTGTACTTACTGGTCGACTGTCAGTCAATCCCTAATAACTTACTTAGCAGCCCACTTTCTGCCTCATGAATGCAGAACTTGCCAGATCGCAACAGCCTTCCTTGAGCCTGTTGTTATCACTATTCGCATTTGATATTGGATAAACTCCAGCCCTCACCCTTGAAATTGAAATGTACCTTAGCTACACAGGAGCTCTCGTTACAGCCATGCCGGATAACCACATACGCAGGCTCTGATTTTGACGAGAGAGCTGTACAAGTTCCATGTCAACTGAAATATCGGCTCGTGCGATGATTGAATTTTATATTGAGGAACAAGTGAATCAAAATTCTTTGGAGACAGGAGTATCTGGTAAAGGACCATCCGCTGTCACTTAGTTACGTAGCATGACGAGCAGCTTCCACGGGTATGTAGACAGTCATTATCGCCTTTGGCCTACAGCGAACGCTTACTTCTATACCTTTCTCGTACGTAAATGCTGATCCTCTGTAGCCTTTGTGTTTGCTATGACGGCATTAGCGCCACAAGATACCCATCAAGATCTAGGAATTCTTGCGAGCAAGTCGCTAAGCTTTTTCCTTTGAAGAGGACGAGAAATAGCTGAGGCTCTAGGAAAACATCTATTCTATTGTTTCCTGAAGCGGCAGTTTAAAGGTATTCGAAGTCATGCGGGCGGAGACAGAAGGGAAAGGGAAAGGGAAAGGGAAAGCCGGTTTCGAATTTCAAAAATGTATCGACTGGATAGCACAAGTTGATCAGCGCTGAAAGTAGACACTGGGAAACTCAGCTTCCAGGGAGGAAAAGGGTGACACTTGTCTTTCGATTCAATAAAGTTTCTCTTTCGCCTTGACAAATGTTCTATTTGTTATGGGCTGTATTTGATCTTTTGTTGATATTGCCGCTAAAAAACGCCGATATTTACCCGACGCCCACTATTTCGGTTAAAAAAAAAGGAGGTGCGATATACAAGTAGCGAAATAAGGGTATTTTGACATCTTATTCACTCGCGTGTGCCTCGCGATCGCTGGC
>JACBAH010007718.1:0-60048 GCA_014282315.1 Neospermospora avenae | reverse complement strand
GCCGCATGGCTGGATGATACACGTTGTAAGCCACGGGTACTCTGGATCTATGGAAACGCAGCTAGTGGGAAGTCAATTCTCTCCTCCTTTATCATCAACCACCTCGCTGAGAAAGGGTTGCCTTGCCAGTATTTCTTTATCCGTTTCGAAGACAAGAAGAAGCGAGTGTTGAGCCGGTTGCTGCGGTCACTAGCATGTCAGCTTGCGAGGTTAGTTCCGACATATGCGGAAAAGCTTCGCCAACTAGAGTCTGCGTCAACAGATATGAAAACCGCAGATTATCGAAATATATGGCAGTGGTTATTCAAGGACAGTCTTTTCCAACTGTCCATCAACTATCCTATTTTCTGGGTCATCGATGGAGTCGATGAAGCAGAAAGCCCAGAGTCAATCGTAAGGATTCTTTCGGAACTTCATTTGACTCCAATACCTATCCGTGTTCTCATCGTCAGCCGCCAAAGCCATGAGATATCGTCAGCGTTTCTTAAGTTGGGCAAGCAAGTGCACATGGACACAGTTCGGACGGAAGGGAACCAAGACGATTTTCTCTGTTATATTGAGCAGGAAATGAACATCGCCGGCGACACTTCGTATAGGGCAGCTACTACGAGACAGATTCTGGAGAGGGCTCGAGGCAACTTTCTGTGGGTTCATCTAGCTGTCAGAAAAATCAACAAATGTCATACAAAACCAGACGTAGAAGACGCCTTGAAAGAACTACCTCCAGGTATGGAAGCCCTCTATGATCGCATGGCAACTTCCGTCCGAACGCAACCTAGCACAAATGATCAAATTCTTGCTGGGAATATCCTAGGCTGGGCGACATGCGCACAGCGACCGCTTAGCGTCGAAGAGCTCTGCGACGCTCTAGATAACGATGGCCTTCTCGAGATTCATCGTAGCATCGGGGATTTATGTGGTGGCTTCGTAATTGTTGACAAGGAAGGCAGAGTTTCTATGATCCATGCGACTGCCCGGGAATATTTGTTTCGAAGAGAGGACCATGAGCGACCACTTCTTATCGACAAGAAACATACACACAACAAGCTGTTTGAAATATGCTTGTCACGCATAATGGACCCTAGGCTTCGAAGCCAGATCAGTAGAAACAACACTCCGGCATTGCTCGACTACGCGGTATGCTCATGGTTCATCCATCTCTCTCAAGGCTTACCTACGCAGCCACAGACGCTCGAATTATTGCTCAATTTCCTTCGTGGACCTCAAATTCTTATGTGGATCTACCTCGTGGCCAAGGAGAAGCAGCTCAGGACTTTGATCGTTGCCTCTCGTCACTTGACAGAAATCATCTTAAAGCTTCGTAAGCTGGGCCAAGAAGAATCTCTTGCTCACCATCAAGCCATTGATATTTTGACGGGTTGGGCAACCGACTTGGTGAAGATAGTTGGCAAATTTGGAATCAGTCTGATCCGGAATCCCGATTCTATTTACAAATTGATACCACCATTTTGTCCCGAGGATTCTGCTATCTACCAACAATTTGGCCAAAAGGAGACTAAATCGCTGCGTGTGTCTGGCGTTACTGTAAGCTCGTGGGACGATTGTCTGGCTCGTTTCTCCTTAGATCAAGGTGTCATGGCATCCTCAATCCACACCGCGGGAAATTATATTATCATTCTGAGTAATCGGAAGACATCTGGTCACATATTCGTCTATAACGCAACTACTTTCGAGGAGATGCGCCGGATTACTCACCCTGAGAGGGTGCTCAAGATCCAAATCGACAAAATGGGCGAAACAATCATATCCTATGGCTACAGAACGACGAGAATTTGGGTCACAACGACCGGCTCTTGTGTGAAGGTTGTCTCAAATCTATCCAAGGGGTCCAAGCCACAAACAATCCTTTTCTGCGAACAGGATAATTTCGTTCTTCTCGGCAGTGAGGATAGGGGTATCAGGTTGCTCAATCTCAATGACAACTTCGCAGAATGGGAAGTCAAAGCCCGTATCGAGGAACCAAACCCGGATGTTAATGATCCAACTTGCTCTGCTCTCAATCCAGCAGGCAACATGATTGCGTTTGGCTATCGCGGATATCCTGTGACAGTCTGGGGACTGGATTCTCCTACATTTCAAGGCTCTCCATTTTATGTCTCTCAGTGCAATATTCCGACTGATGCAACGAATATGACGATCCAAGACAACACTCTGGGTGAAGTTGTTCAGCTCCTTTGGCATCCCTTCAGCGGAGAAGTCATTGGTCTCCAGAGAGAAGGATTGTTGTTCCGTTGGAGTCCAGATCCGTATGATGAAGCACCGATTGGGACTGTCAACACCGGGGCGCATTACCTTTCGATCAGTAGGGATGGCTCTTTAATTGCCACGGGTGACACTGTTGGTACTCTGAAAGTGTATGCAACGGCCGATCTGTCGCTTCTGTACCAGCTATCGTCCCAGGATCCTGTTCTTCATTTATCATTCAGTACAGACTCTAGACGTTTGTATGATATCAGAGGCTCGTATGGAAATGTATGGGAGCCTAATACACTAGTCCGCCTCGCAGACTCATCCGAGTATCCTGACCAGTATAGTGATGCTTCGAGTGAACATGAGAGTCTGGCGAAGATGTCTCTTCATACTGAGCACCATTTTCCTAGGACAGATAGCGTTATATCTCTTGCCGGTCATTCGGCAAGACCACTGTACTGCTATGGTACCGAAGATGGAGTTGCTGTACTTTGCGAGATCGGTAAAGGAAAGATCTTGGAGCTGGAGAGATTGGCCAGCTATATGTCCATCGAGCAGATGGCCTGGAGTGATGACGGCCGGACCGTAGCAATTGGTGACTTGAGTGGAAGAGTTTCCGTCAAGACGATCGATAAAGGAGGCCTGGATCAGGAGACTTGGCAGGTCACGCATGCCTTTCATGTCATGATTCCCTCTCATAGTGGCCACATCGACCAAATTGTGTTCCACCGCACGAGCCATTTACTTTTCGTGTATACGCCGACAGCCCTGCACATAATTGATCTATGCACGCATAAGCTTACAGTCTCGGAATCCCCTCCTAGGATGCCCAAGGTCAAGTGGATCTGCCACCCAACATTGTCAGACTATCTGCTGGGCTTCGGGAACCTAAGTGTGTACGTCTTCAGTTGGGCGAAGTTGCAAGAAATGGGCAACTACACATACTTCCCACCACGAATTGGGAAAATTGCGGCCCTCTCAGCGACTCAACCTCTGCACGGGCGGGGCAGTAGCTTCAGAGCGGCTGAGGAGATTCTTGGAAGACTGATATCTCAGATTGACTCGTCCGAAATTCTACTGGAAATTTCACATATGGGGCAGTCTGGACGACTAGAGAGCGAGCATCTTATATTCAGGGTTGCAGATATTGATTTGAAACAACCTGACGACGGCAGTATCTCAGGACATACCTGGACACCAGGCCTGAGTGAATTGAAATATACACTACTCCCTTCAGAGGTCGCTACTCGAATTCGCGAGCCTTTGGCATTTTTGTCCGGAGGTAGATTTGTATTCCTCGATATTGATCGGTGGATATGTACCTGGCGACTGGCTTCAACGAGCGCTCGACGATCGAGTACCAGAGGCTCAGATCACCTACCAGCCAGCACCATCGAGAGTTACTATTTCCTGCCAGGAGATTGGGTGACTGCAAATGAAGCCCAAATCTGCTGCATTATGCCGGACGGGACTTTGCTTTGTCCCAGAAACGGAGATGTTGCTACTGTTCAATGTCTCAAACTTCGCAGATGACCTTAGGCTGGACTTCAGTCAACCAATCCAGAAGCAACGACTGGAGCACGGAAAGCTGCCTCAACATAACATCGTGTCGGTGCATCATCTCAGAGCTCGGTACGTGTCTTACTGTAAGGGTACAAGAGTCCGCTGAACCAGTGGTACAAGCGAGATCTGGGCGATGTGTACAGAAGCTTGATTAAAAAGGTCAATTTTGATCTTTCTTGATACAATTACCCAGGACCGGGCCCTAGGCATCGGGTGAAGTACATTGTCGTCGTTCATCACGTACTACGTCCGATCACTAGGTACTGCTTCTTGCCCGTGGGCCACTCAACTCGGAGTGAGGGTAGAAGCGGGCTCATATTGAGCTCCGCGGTGAAGCGTGTCGACCGAGTCGGCCTGCACAACGGATGGAAGAGAGGAACGAGTACCGCTGAGCGAGGATAAATGAACTTCGGGTGACATGATACATCGTCAATATATAGACCGTCTTTCACAAGAAATGTGGCGTGCGACTTCTGCCTATCTGCGCCCAGCTAATGATGTGGTATTTATTAGATTTTTATTTAGAGAAACCGGGGATCTTAACACACGATCTCTCATGAAGGATAGAGCACCACTACTTAGTCCTTAATCTATTGATATCTTGCAGCTATGAAGCGTACAAAAATGCCAGAGTCGCGACAGCGAAGGCATCAATGGCAACTGTCAAGGTGGGATTGATAATTGGTGCGAACGTCGGGCTGTGAATTCCTATGCAAATTCAATTTAGACTCATTGTCGGATTAGGGTCTCTTGTAAATACCTGAAATTTCTTCGCTAGTTCTACCCCTCTTTTCCGCATCATCCCAAATTTGAGGATCAATACCACCGTAGTTCCAAAAACAGCTCGGTTTAAGTATCGCTAGGTTACCAAAGTCTTCGCTTCCCATAGATATTGGCCCTTCCGGAGAAAATTCGGCGCCAAAGTAGTCCCCCATTGCCAGAGATACCGTGTCGGTAACACTCTCATCATTGTACAGTAGCGGAAATGAGCTGAGATCCTCTATCAACGGTGGTCTTGGAGAGCCGGCTGCTTGGCATTCGGCATGAATAATACGGTTGATAGCTGACTTGATTCGAGATCGAGATTCGGCACTGAAGGATCGAGTATTGATCAGAAGTTTTGCTTCTCCGCTTATTATGTTCTCGACACTACCAGCCTGAATAGCTCCCACAGTGACAACAGCAACCTCCTGAGGATTTGTCTCTCGACTCACGATCGTTTGTAGCTTCATCACGATACTAGAAGCAAGAACAACTGGATCGACTGTCAAATGTGGCCTGCTTCCGTGTCCACCACGTCCAAAGAGTGTCACTGAGTAGCTATCAGCTGCGCTACCGAAAGGTCCTTTCCTTGTATTGAGTGTTCCTGCTCGCGCTGCCATAACATGCGCCCCAAGCACCACGTCAGGTACCGGTATGGCATGTTTCTTTTCGTCATACAAGCCATCATCGACCATAGATTGTGCACCTGCACCACGTTCCTCGTTGGGCTGAAAAAGTAGCACTACTGTTCCCTTCCAAGACTCTCGACAGGAGAGTAGAAGCTCCCCAGCAGCCAGCAGAGACGTGACATGCATGTCGTGCCCACAAGCATGCATCACTGGTCTACTAACGTTGTCCGGGATATCAATCATCATTTTACTGCTTGCGTACTCCAGGCCAGTTTTCTCTTCCAGCGGTAATGCGTCCATATCCGCACGCAGAAGAACCGTCTTTCCAGGACCGTTCTTGATGACCCCCACGACTCCATGACCGCCTATATCAGTCCGCACTTCAACACCCTGAAAGGACAGCAAATGCTGGGCGACTAAAGCAGCGGTGGCACTTTCTTGGAGGGATAACTCGGGGTTTTGGTGAAGTGTACGGTACAAAGCTACGTAGGGCTCGATCTGTGGTCTTGAAGTTGCGATGACGCTCGAGAAATCCGGCCTCTTGGACGAATTCTCAACGGAAATCATTCTGGCGCGACGGTCGGCGAGAGCTGAACGATGGATTGAAGTATTAGAGTTGGATTGCGGCTGATAGAGGGGTTGTGGTGCGCTCAGCTCATTACCAGAAGCAGAATTGCGGGGGATGAGCTGAGTCAGCCAAATCCAGCTACCTACCCATTGAAATGTACTTTCCGCTTCCACTCGCCTTGAGTATACCTCGAACATACGACGAGATGTCTAACAGACAGGCCTCCGACTTTGTCTCAAGCCCATCCATGCCCAAAAGGCTCGCAGCTTCCCTGCACAACATTCTCAATCTTCCCTTGGAGCTTCGCGAGCGTATATATGTCTACACATTTCCTGACCAAAGCCAGAATTTATGGACCGGAACTCCCCAGGGTGTGAATCTGTTCCCACCAAACCATGACTGCCCGTTGGGACCCATCTCATGCAACAGGCAGATGTCGAGCGAAGTCAGAGAATTTCTCCGTCGTCGAGCTATTGTCTTCTCAACATCTCCAGATAGCAAGCACATCATCTCGAACCTCACATGTCTCCACGGAGTAGACTTCGCGAGCGTTCCCAGCCTACGCTTCGAGCTCAACCCATTTCAGTACATAGAAACGATACCCAGCGTTTGGTTTTCTCTTCTTGCGATCGGGCATTTCCTTAGGAAAGCATCGTCCATCTTCCAGCTACACATCGAATTTGATGGTACATTGCCGCGTGTCAAAGAACCACTACACCTGAACGAAGATGACCTCGATCGCGGTCCCTTGAATATTGTCCTCTTTCTACAGCCTTTCCAGATGGTTCATAACGTCCAGAAGGCAGAATTATCGGTTATTGGTGGTCCGAGGAACGACCATTGGAGCGAGAATGAAGCTCTAAAAAGTTTCGTGGAGTCTCTGACACAGCGATTGGAAGCACCAGAGGATAATGACTCTATTCATGCGGAGAACATCGAACGAATCCGGTGGCAGATGAAGGAAGATCCGAGCGCTCTCTGGTTCAATACTTCTTATCGATCCACCTTCGCGAGCCTTTCCTCGAACTCTCCTGTAAAGCTGCACAATTATGGGCTGCCAAACGACAAGTAGAGAAGCGAAGCTGGATATTTGTAGGCGACGAAGTTGTCGAAGATTGGTAAAGCAACACCTGGAGGAGAAGCTTATTAGCTTGGCAACAACATGTGTCTGCTTAGTGGGGAGGCAGGGAACTCACGATCATTACCAGACAAGTACGGTAGAAGCTGGTTGCAGTAGTGGAGTTGCAGCAGAGTGCGGGAAGACCAACACTGAGAACTGGGGAGTTCAATCGAAAGAAGATTACTGGAATTCAATTATTTTCCTCTTGGCTTCGGCCTTTATTTGATTTACATTTTCATTTGCACTTGCTTCGGATATGCTGGGTGGATCAGGTCGCGCGGCATCCCTTACCTAGCTTGTACAAGTACTGTCTTTAGCCCAAACTTAAATCTGACGTCCTGCTCGTTTAATATGACATCCATCGTACAGTCAAGAATTTAAGTCTAGAATGAGATTCAATTTTCTTTCTCAATGTGGCATTGCACCTAATGAATGTCTTGGCAAGCCCATCTTGATCTTGTACAAGATCGCGGCAGTTCCATAGAAGACTACGATCACAATGCCCTGAATGGGATTCTTCACAGTACTGCGGATAACGACCATTGCAATCACAGCGCAGTACGTCGCCGGTATAAGTACGCGGATCCGCTGATCTCGCCTTGCCTCACCCTCTTGAGAGCGAAGTCTAAATATACCGAAGACTGCGGCAAACAGGGTGATCGATTCGGCAATGCCTGGGGTCGAATTAGCAGCGTCGCTGTCGGAAGCATGAACTGGCCTAGGGCGACTCGCCGTAAAACACAACAAGGGAACGAAAGGTCCCGAACAGCAGATATAAACCTGCAAGACACATGTTCACAAGCATCGCTTTCCTGAATCTAGTCAGTAGTTGCAAATCATGAGCCCTGAGAATTTACGTGGGTACTTCAGGAGTTGCCTGGCTGTCCATACGCAGTGAGAGATATCTTAACCAAATTGAGAAGACATTCCACCATCCAACTGTCCTCTCCTCAACGGGTAAGTCAGAAGTCTGCTTGGGAATAGTTCCAAAAATCATGGGCAAATAACGGTGTTGGATAGCAGCCTCGGTGAGTCTACCGGCCGTAAAAATCTTGATGTTCAGAGCCCCAAAACATGAAAGGCAGACAATCCAAGCATAGAGAAGTGTTCCTATGGGACCGAATACAATGTAGCCGAAGTCCTGAGCAGTTCAGTATCATTCTCAATGGAGAACCTTTCGGCCGTGAGCTCGAACGTGGGGGCTGACCAGAGCGATAGTGTTCGTCTTCCGCAGAACGTCTTGTGGTAGAACAATGAAGTAAGCTACATTTGCTTGTAGAAAGAGTACTATGACCACTGCCATTGCACCGTGGAGGACGCGAGGCAAGTTTCGAGCTGGATTCTTCAGCTCACCACCGACGAGCGAAAGCTGCACTTGATCAGTATCGAGAATCTGTCTCGAATGATCACTATACTTACTGCTTCCCATCCGGAGTATGCCCAAAGAGCAGTCAATATTGCATCAGTGGAAGTTCCAAATAACGCCCACAAATCACGCTCTCTATCCGTGTCGATTTTGGAATTAGTGTTGCGTGACTGTGCACTTAAGTAATCCCGGCGAATATATATGGTAAATCCAGCAACGATAATGGATCCGAGCCCGAGGACTTTCAGAATGAGAAACAAATTTGCAGTCCGTGCAGTCACAATAGTGCCCAAACAGTTTAAGTAAGTCACCACCAAAAGGACAACCATTGCAGTCCCTCTCAAAGTCCAAACAGAAGATTTCTCTTGGATCGCAAGCGCTTTGATCAGATATTCTGCAAATATGAGGGAAAGCATGGCGATTGAACAAGGCTTGACGACTACAACCCAAGTGCAGGCCGTCAGAAATCCGTACAGATCGCCATAGCAGTGTCGAACATATTCTTGGATGCCTCCATTAAGAGGCAGGTATACACCAAGGTATATGAAAGAGGTAGCTCCAGTCCATGCCAAGATTCCTGCGAAAAGCCACACAAAAATTGCTCCCAGCTGAGAATCAACATGGGCGAAAACAGCTGAAGGGGAAGAAAATATCCCAGAGCCTATCTGAATTCCAATAACAAGAGCGAGACCATTCGCTATAGTTAGGGTGCGCGACGCATCAACTGATGAGTGTGTCGCAGGTTCCGTATTGTCTGAGTCTGCTACGTTCCTTGCGTTTGCATCTGTGTGCGAGATCGCAGCATGGTTCTGAGGCACACTCAGCAGTCTCTGTGTTTCGGAGGCCATAACCGGATGGAAACAATTTGCAGATGACGAGAATTCCGCAGGAACGCTTTCGGACACGGTCTGGTTCTCGAATTTGCAATAATTCAAGGATTTTGTATAAATCGAGCTGACGGCAATAGAAGTCGCAGCACCGTGGGATCGTATCTTGTGCCCAGTATCAAGACAGGGTCTCGGATAAACACCATGCTGTATACTACACTGGCTGACCCCTCAAACGAAGCTGTTGCCTTTATTATCAAGCCATCAATCTCTCGGACCCTTTACAACCACTCTGTATCATGGCGCCAGACATACATTATTTTCCCGACATCGATAAATACCACGATCGAAGTCGACGACGCCTTGCTAGTGAGACTCTTAAAACTACCCTTCCCGAAGGATTCCCCGGGCATATAAGATCAAGTCTTGCCTGGGAGGGAAAGGAATTAGAGCAAGAACTTGGCTCTACCGCTGAATGGCTCTATGTCTTGAATGATGTTGATATCACAGAAATTGACGATGCCTTGAATCACTTCCTCGGTTAGTTGTTCAGATGTCTCTTTGATCACAGGCGCGTAATGCAAGAGTGTAGCGGCAGATATCTTCACCCGAGACCTCTTTGCATCAGGAAAGATTAGTTCTAACTCTTTCTCAGCACTGGGTATAGGGCTCGGATTTTTGTCACCTATAAGTTTTCCTCTCCCGAAGCTTCATGCTCGTCTTCGAGAAGCTTCGGCCCAGATACATCACAACCGAGGATTCATGATTCTCAGGGGACTCCAGGTAGACCGCTATACCAGGCATGAAAACGCAATAGTATATGCAGGAATATCGTCCCATGTTGGATCTCAACGAGGACGTCAAGACCATCTATTTGAGGGAAAGCCTGCAGACGTAGTCTTAGTACACGTCACAGACCTTCAGGGTACACCTGCGCAAAGCATAATTGGCTCTCCTGCATACACAAATGACCAGCAAGCTTTTCATAACGATGCAGGCGATATAATTGGCTTGTTCGTGCTCAGTGAGGCGCATGTCGGAGGGGTAAGTCAGATTGCAAGCAGTTGGAGAATCTACAACGAACTTGCAAAGACGCGGCCTGACCTGATTCATACACTTTCAGAAGACTGGGTTGTCGATAGGTAAGGCCTCATGCAATAATTTGAGTGACTGCGAGCTGAATGCTATCAAGAAGGAAGCCGGAAGCGCCGTTCATAGAACGTCCAGTTTTATACCATCAACAGCAAACTAGCCAAAACCCGGAGAGAATTTTGCTGCAATGTAGCCGTGGTTCATTTACAAACTTTGGGGCCTTGCCTCGTTCATCTAACATCCCACCAATTACGGAAGCGCAGGCCGAAGCTCTCGATGCTTTGCATTTCCTCGCACAAAAATTTCAGTATCAGATCACTTTGCAAAAAGGTGATATACAATACCTAAACGATTTCAGTATTGTTCATGCCAGGTCAAGTTTCTGTGACAGTCCTGAACAGAAGTAAGTGGACCGCATCCTATCAGAATTGCAAAACTAATCATCATAAATCGTGAGGCGTCATCTGCTTCGAATATGGTTTCGTGACCCTATCAATGCCTGGACGACGCCTGAACAATTGATAACACGATGGAATGGCATATACGGTGGAGTAACGCCAGAGAGACAGGTGTTTCCTTTGCAACCACGCGTGAGGAGCTCGATGAATGCCGCACTGGTCCTAAAAAGGCAGGAAAGTGCAGATCACGCTGGCCTGAACATTACTGCATAGGGAATAATCAAGTTTCCTGTAGTGAACTTTGCAAACGATTTTGATTTGGGTGTACGGGTCCAATTAGCAGGAGAAAGATGGTGGCCAGTCTCAGCATTCAAGCTTTTAGCACTTTTATCTTTCAAACCCAATTTATTCCACTCACCACACACACTATATCTACACACACTATATCATAATGCACATTTTCTTGCCTTAAAGACTGGTTGCTAAGTCCCTTGTCTCTGCTTCGGAGAAGGATATGCTTGGGTTCTGTTGACGTCCGCTGCTTCCGATGGCAACTCGAAATAGCTCACGCCTTCTTCGCTTCCTCAAGTACTGTGGACCCATGGCTCCTACTTCTAAGATCAAAGTCAAAGTATGAAGAAACCTTTGACTGCCGATTCACTTTTGTGACTATTTACAGAGCCTCTAATCTACTGATGGGAGAAAATATCCAGGCGCTGTTCTTCACCGACTTTATCTTAGGGGCCAAATTATCAATGATGTCGCCGAAGCATTCTTTTGCGACAAGTTCAACTATCTTGCGCATGCCTTCTCAACAGGTAAATATTTTCCTGCTGTACACGAGGGAAATCAATCTAGAAGAGTTGAGATTAGGCAATTTCAATCACTTATACCCTAACGATGGTCTAGACTTTAAGGCGTTTCGAGTATCAGGAAGAGTACAGGACATTGATTTTCAAGTGCATTGACAGGAAATGGCAATACTGACGGAGCACAGTCTTGACTAATAGCCACACGGGGGACTTGCACAATATAGCGAATCTATAACTTATGTTTATTTCCCCGCTGTACGTTTGCTTTATCGTTGTCAAACCAGTGGGTGTTCAAGTTGAGGGTCTCGGGTCACTACCTGCATCAGCCCATGGCCTCGTGCAGAGTATTAAGTACCGACTCATCCTCAAATCCGATGGCCTCTCCGATGCAGATGACCAAGCGACTGCCGTTGCTGACAGCGGGCGCTACGCCTCCTCTCTCTATTGTCTCTTCTGATCAGGGGCCTGAAGCTAGTTCTCGTCTCGATGCCAGGGGTGGCCACACACCCCTCCAGCTGTGTTACTTCAAGTGCCTATCGAGCGAAACACCAACAGCCCGCGTACCTGGAGAGATGAACGGAGAGCGACAATACTGCGCTGCTACTGCATTGAATCGGATGCAATGCAATGCACAAACACACGTGTCCACGCATGCTCGGGGACCTTCGATCAGGTCTCCTGTGTTGGACGGTGCCCGATACGTGACATGTTGGACAGCGTAGTCGCCGTTACTGGCGGCGTTGAGTTGGGCTTCGAGGGAGATCACGATAGGGCAGTTGAGCCTTGAGGTGTACAATGCCGTTAGATAACGGTTTTCTTTTCCGACATTACTTCTTAGTTTTCGTCCGCCTTTTCTACTCAGAACATGGTATTCATGACTACTCCAGAACATCATCTCTTTCATTTCTGTCTATTCCTCCAGTATTACTTTCTTAAGGCTAAGCGTGGAGATGTCCGCACCAGATATCATATCAACCGCAGCTGCAATTGAGGACGCAACTGAAGATGCGATCGAAAATGCAAAAAGTGATGCAGCACAGCTGCCGAGTACATATACAGCTGCGCAGTCTTCCATCGCGCCTGCTCCACTAACAGCAACACCTGTGCCCTTGCCTGCTCTACCAACAGTTCCACCCGTTGTTCCTGATCCAGCAGCCCATCCGGGTGCAATCGAAGCTGATGTGAGAGACCCTTTCCATTGCGAAAGCTGTGCAAAGCTTAGGCAGTAAAGCATGATTACTAAGATGGAACAGGAAGCAGACAATGATTCAGCTTTTGGGGATAATGGCTCGTACGTCCCCCAAGAGCCCCTTTCTCCGTCTTCTTCCGGCATATTTCTCCCACTGGTTATGTCCTGACTGAATTTTATGGCAGAGAAGCAAGTTCAAAAACCTCACTGAGTTCTGGTATCAAGAGATATCGAATAGAGGTTTGCACATGCTCGACCTTCTCAACATTAATCGGACTGACGAGCACATAATAGAATGGCAGACGATACCACGCTTACAAGGAAGGCAATTACCTCCTTGTATGTAGTGATTCACTTCATTCCATTTTAACATATTAATCATCCAACAGCCCAACGACGAAACGGAACAAGACCGTCTAGATCTGCATCACCACATCTTCAATCTCGTCGCTGGAGGAAAGCTGTACTACGCACCGATTGACAACCCGTCGAGGGTCTTGGACGCCGGTACCGGGACAGGAATTTGGGCCATTGATTTTGCTGAGTATGAGTTCTGTCTCCATCTCGTATCTTCAAGTATTTAGGAAGTATTTGCTGAAAATTGAGGGCTCTATAGTCAATTCCCTGCATCTCACGTGGTGGGGACTGATCTGTCTCCTATACAGCCTGGTTGGTACGTATCTGTTCCCGGAATGAGCGGGTCTCCAAAGTCAACGCGGAGTCCAACCTCAACTCAAAAACAAGCATAGCTGCACAACCTGGTTTTGATTGTCATAACGCTAAGTCATTCAGGGTGCCACCGAATCTCGAGTTCGAAGTCGATGATATGGAAGATACATGGAGACATAAGCCTTTCTCGTTCATTCACATCCGCTGCTTAGCTGGTTCTCTGAAAGATTGGCCACGTCTACTGGAGCAAGCGTACGAGAATCTTGAGCCGGGAGGCTGGTATGTCCAGTTCCATCACTTAAGCCTTTGGCCTCTTACTTAACCCAGCATTCGTGCACATCCTGTATTTACGGGTAACCGGATATCACTGATTTCGTCATAGGTTGGAAATTGTAGATTTCGAAATGTACGTGCGCGATCAGAAAGCTCCCGATGCAGATGCTCCAGGCATGCCGGATCTGCCGAATGGACCGTCCATTAATATGTGGGTGAACGGATTGCACCAGGCGGCGGAAAAGATAGGACGCACTTTCGTCTGTGTGGAGCATTGTAAGAGGTGGATGGAAGAGGTAGGGTTCGAGAGAGTTGCAGAGCAAATAATTAAGGTGTGTAAGAACTCACTTTCTGCATTTCCTGAATAGTGGTTTTTGGGGGGCGGTGATAAGATCCCTCAATCTTTGCTTGGTCGATGACTTCAATAAGTCTCCTGGCTATATCTTCGGAGGAATTATTTGAGGCAAATAACCAGAGTGTTAACACGAGTACTTACTTTGATAGGTTCCTTTAGGACCCTGGGCTAAGAATAGGCGGCAGAAAGAGATAGGTTTATACCAGCAGGCGAACAGTAAGCTACATCTTCTCTCGACACTCTATCAGATGTCATCCTAACCACCGATTTATCTTACCCCTGGAGATGACGGCATTTACCTGCATGCTCTAGAACTCTTCAGAGCAAACAATACTGATATTGCGATCAGTGCTAGACGCATCCTCAGCGTACGGCGCAGCGCATTTCACACGAGTACTTGAATGGTCGAGTGATGAATTCCAGATCTTGAGCGCCGGTGTCAGGAATGAGATGAAGGATAAGATGGCGCAGCTTTATTCGAATCTTTATGTGGTCTATGGACGGAAGCCCGGAAAGGGAAAGGGAGAAGGGGATATGAATGAGGTCGAACTTGATAATGGAACGGGCACGGGAGAATGAGTGAATGGTAGGAATGTTTGATGGTGAAAATTAGAGATTGTTTAGGCTCGCTATTGACTAGTCTCTACGTGTTTCGTAGTCTTATGTTAATGATCAGATTCTTGTTATGTTGTGTTTGGGGACGTGGCGTCGCAAAATTGTGGATTCATTCGTCGCTTATTTGGTTGATGTCAATAAAGCCAGCCCCACAAAGGTCCACATTTTTGACATCGACAATTCAGTAGGCCAAAGGTCGGAGTATAACAACTGAACTAGGGGATGATATCGATTTTAGACGAGAAGAACGCCTACCCTTGCCAAAGGAGTGTTCCAATGCTTGGTCCATGAGCGGCGATTGCTACCACTTCTCCCAACCTGTCGATTGTAAGGAATCGAATCATAGTACTCATATTGTACATAGCCTTACTAGCTATAAAGCGTTTGCTCGTTTGGTAGTCTGCTCATTACATGTAGAATCAAGGTAACTAGCTCCTGTGATATCACCAGCTCACTCGCTCTTGGATAAGCAACCTGAACGTTACAGTGGAAATCCCTGACCCAGATCGATCCCGGCGTCATCTCTCGAGGCTGTTATGATTCGTTGCCAATGAATTGAGATCTCGATTGACATCTGAAGTCATGAAGAACTTGTAGGACTTTAATCTATTTCACAATCTCATGTCACGAAACATGTCTACGACTTTGCCTTGGTAGAATTCAAAAGTCGTGAATGTGACCCAGGACTTTCGAGGCGGGCCATTTCGTGACCGGTGAAAGAACAAATGAAGAATTAGTTTTTAGAGATGAAATAATAAGCAGAGTCTTGAATTATTTTCAGGCTTTGAGTTATCACTTAGATGATATCCTAGATCGTTTTTGTGACTTTAGAAACTATATCAGTAAATGTCCTGGCTTGATTTCTTGACTTTCAGATCGCGAATAATTTCGAGCTTTTCACCACAGACAAATTTGGTCCGCCTCATCTAACTTGAGAGATCTTTGGAAGCCATTGCCATGGGAGTATGACCGCACTTTGCTCTTCTGCTTCTTAGGAAATGGATTGGGCCAACGGCATCTTAGATAAGTCTTCAACCTAATTGCAGCGTGGCAAAACCTCGCTCAAGTGTCTCCAACCCACACACCATCTCCCGATATACAGCATCCTGCAACCTCTCATCTCTCAAGTCTGTCGCTCTCTGACCGAAATCGCAGTCTAAGCATCTCCTCATAAACTCACCGTACATCACACCTAGTGACGCACTTATCGTCTTGCTCAAACGGCAAGTTATGGTGGTACGCAGGCTTCAAGACAAGCCGAAGAGGATACTGAGGCTGAGAAGGTTACTGACAAGCTGAGAGATAGCAAGAGAGAGAAACAAGGTTCGTCAAACTGATCGAGGGTTATTTCTTCACGGTCTGGAGACGGGTGTTGTAATCCTAGGAACGATTGCGAAGATTTATTTACACCCTCGAACAGAGAATTACTTTACCTTACTGAGGCCCGACCAGAAGGAAGCTGCGCATGCTGCTGAGAAGGTGGGTTCAAGTGAAAAGACTACGCCAAAAGAGGATACTGGAGAGGCAAAGGAGACAAACAGATGCATCTAACGAAATAGACGCAACCAAGGAGGGCGAGGTAGAGTTGTCATTGCGGTGTGGGTATGAAACTACAAGACGGCTTCAGCCACTCGTGTTGCTAATCTAAGGCTCTCATTTGCAAGAGACTGTTCTGATTCTGCTTTGCAAGACATCAGCCCGGTCATTGAGGCAAGTGATCCGGGCTGAGTATGACTGTGTGCCAGCAACGGGAGCTGTGCAGATTTTTTTGGCAAGGCACGGCACATTTCCTACCTCTACTCCTCCGTCGCCTCTGCTTTCGACCTCCTCGACCATTTCCCATTTCCTCCCTTCTCCTACTGTACGTCTCTACTTCCATTCTCTCGATACCAGGTTACGTCTTCAGAGGAACCCGCAGCATAGCACATCCCACCATAAGATCACGGCCGACGGAAAGAAGAATTGCAAATTATTATGTTTTCATTTTTTCCATTTCGCAGGTATCTCTCTCTCTTCTTGCTTGCTTCTCTTCTTGCCTTTTCCTGCCTGCCTCTACGAATGCACGCAGCAGCTATCACCACCAATAGGCAAACAGCTCCACATCCACATCCAACTATCCATGCAAGGAAGCAAGCAAGTATGCACCATCGCTAAGGATCGTTATGCCATCGATCCTTCCACAGCCAGAGCAGGTCTGAAGTAGAGAACAGACCAGAGCAGCGTCTTTCTCTCCAGTCCAACATCCACCCATCATCGGCTCGCTCCCTCACCACAGTCAATCCGCAGAAAAAAAAAGCCGTGCGATCGGCATGTGAAAAGGTTCTATCATACACATTTTTTGGTTTGGAAGAGTAGTTCGAAGTTTCTTCTTAATGCATTTTTTCTGCTTGCTTTCCTTTTATGCCTTCTACCTATGCACTCTCGTCATCCATCAGAATAGCAATGCAGAGGAGTAGTAGCAATCAAAGCCGAGCAGAAATCAGACTAAGCAAGTGCGCGTGCAAGCAGACAAATCAGTCGAAATGAATATGCAGAGTGCTGCCTCTCCAAGGTATGTATGCATGCATCGTATTGATGCCCGCCTTGCTTTTCCCGTCCAGATTTCATAAGCAAACGCAAAAGTATTTCCCCGGTTTGATGTGAGTGGTTGACACATCGGCTGAAGGTCAAAAAAGACCATTCAGCATCCACTCTGCATCAAGATCTACCCAGTAATTCCGGACTGAGCGTGTTGGAAGATGGGCGAGGAAATCGAAATCGAGAAAGTAGTCGTGTGTAATTGTACAGTTTTCGTCAAACAGAATCGGAGTATGGTACAGTCCAAGGGTGGTTGATTGGTATGGCGGCATGTCAGGAGCTAAGTAAAAGAGCGGACGAGAACTTATTCCTCCTCTGAATCAGACGAGTCGTCTCCGCTAGACTCATTATCCTCAACAGCTAGATGGAAGTCAGCAGGTGAGATTTGCAGGTGAAGTGTGATGTGAACTTACTGGGCATGACAGTAGGTTCTTGTGAGCGGGAACCAGAGGTCTGTCGTTCTAATGTACCCATCTTTTCCTGAAGAATGCTAATATTGCGCTCCTGATCAAAACTGCTCATTGGCTTGTTCTTTTTCTTTGGAGGAGGCTTTGCAGGGGCTTTGGGGCTCTCGCGTGCCTGGATTGACTTCCTAATGGATTGCTCAACCTCTGGTGAATGTTTCATGATCAAAGCGTGGATCTTCCAAAGAAGATTTGGGCTGATCGAATCAATATCCAGTTCCAAGGTACCATCATCTTCAGCCTAGGGAATCGTTAGATCATGTCATACAAAATGGGGGAAGTACTTACGTCAAGACCTGGTCGCTCTCTTTTGATGTCCTCCAAGACTTGCAGCGACACATCATCAGGAAGATTCATCAAACCAGCAGAAATGGTCTCCTTCTCCAAGGTTCCCATGTATTTTGGACGATGAGGACCCGGCTTCTTGACAGCGCCAGATTTCTTCGCAGGGGGCAGGGGCTTCTTCGGAGCCTTGGAGGCAGTCTTGACCTTCTTCGTCTTCTTTTTTGAAGCTTCTTCTTCCTCCTTGACTCGCTTCGTGACAGTCTCCACCAATTCCTGCTGCATTGAGATGACGAAATCATCCTTGTTTTTCGCGCTCATCAAGTTGATTAACTTTTGTTGATGCTCGAGCAGAAGCTCCTTGGCTGCACTGAGAGAGTTCTTGTTGTGATTTGACACCTCTTCCTCCTCATCCTCGTCCTCGTCAGAGTCGGAATCAATGGGACTAGGACTAGCTGCAGAAGGTGAGTGTTCAGCGATATAAGATTCCTTCTGGGCCCATTGTTCGTTGAAGAGACCCTCAAGCGCCTCGCCAGCTGCACGCACTGGATTTCCCGGCGGATTGAACTTGTAACAGTTCTGGAGTATCTGTCTCATGTCCTTCTCAAAATCACCAGCGGTGCTGTATTGGCCACCATTAAGCTTGGTCTTCATTGTTGTCAAATCCATGGGCTTCTTAATGACGGCGAAGTAGTTCGGAATACCCAAAGCAACAGGATCGACAGGAGTCATGAAGGCAGCGTTCATTTGCCAGTACTTTGGCTTCGAGACCTCGGTCAGAACGTCCTCACAAAACTTGAGTTCAGTTGCAAATTTCTTGTTCTTCGGTCTGCTCGAGGCGTACACAAGGTCCTTGCTCTTGGGAGGGTGGATCTCGCGTTTGGGCCGTCCACCATCACCTTTGGTAGAATCTCGACGGATGAGAGGCGTGTTCGTGACTGGATCAACTGCAAACGTTTGTGCCGGAGCGCCAGTATTTGTAGGTGCTGTATGCAAGCCCTTGGATACACGGCGATCGCGAGCTCCAGTTTCCGGAACTGGAGTAGCTTTCTTAGCTTTCTTGTCCTTCTTGGGGGCAGGCATGGGTTCAGCAGGGATGTTGCTGATCTTGGCTAAGATCGCGTTGCGAGTTTCAACAGCAGAATTCGTAATGTTGTGACCCGGTCCGTTGAAGGTGAGCGCATTGTTGTAGATCATTTGGACATCATCTTTGAAGTTGTTCAACGATGGGTAACCACCTCCTACGAGAGTCTTTTCCATAGTCTTGAGATCGACCTCACGTTCAATCTTAGCGGCATACGACTCCGCAAAGGCAGGCCAGAGTTCTAAAACTGGAGCTTTGAAGTTCTTTCCGTTAGCCGATCTAGCAACAGCTTTGATGATCTTGACAATCTCCTTGACTTGGTATGGTGTGAGTGGTGCAGTGTTAGGATCAGATTCGACACCTTCCATCTCGTCAGTTTGGTCGCCATTTTGATCGCCGTTCTGGGTCGGAGGAGCCATATCGGAGGAGACGTGCTCTGGCTCGGTTTTGGTACGCTTTGCAGAAGGCTCGATTTCGTCGTCGTTTTCGCGCTCGCGAGCGATCTTGGAAGACGCAGGTTGTGATATCTCTCCTCCCATGCTATCATTTGAAACTTGTGTGGGTTGAGGGGTTGGCTGTGCGCCCTGCATGACGGTATCTTCTTGGGTCATCGGAGCTGGAGGTGAATTCGGTCCAAGGTCTAGAGTCTTATCAGACGTGGCTTCGTTGTGATTGAAGGTGAGGTCGGAAACTTCTGCGCTGACACCACTAGTATCGGTTTCTGGCTCGGGTTTAGGTGTTGGTAGCTGCGCGCTGTCAAGATCGAGATCGAGATCACCCGGTTGTTCAGGTTGATCGGATTGTTCTGGTGCAGGATGTGGTGATGTGTGGCGGAGATCTGACTCTGGCGCGTCAATCACCAAAGGGACTGTTGTTGAAGCTGAAGTGTCGTCGATTGCTGCGTCGATGGCAGAATCAATCAACGCAGGCTGCTCGGAGAGTTCTGGTTGTGAGAGATCGGTCGGAACTGAAGGCTGCGCCTCGCTGGTTGTATTGGAAGAAAAAACTTCTTGCGCCGAAATGGATGAGGCTTCAGTCGCTTGTGACTCGTCGGCGTGGCCATTAGGCTGCGCGATTGTCTGACTTGAAGATAAGGCATCAACATTACTGGTCCCATTCACTTCTGGAATATCCAAGGCAGCGACTTTCTCGGAGGGCAAAGGTGAGTGCACGGGGTCGTTCAAAGGAAGGTCATTTGCAGCGTCATTCATGTTGGTCTCATCTCGGTTTGTGGTTCTGCATTTTTATTCTATTAAGCATGTGTACATTTGAAAGGAGAAAGAGGTGCAAGGAAGAAAGGAGTAGAAGGTAGACTCACCCGTTGATATCTAAATCCAAAGCCATCTTTTCAGATGATGGAACGGGCTGCGTCTTCTGCTCAAATGCGACTCCTTCTGGTACTTGCGAGGTCATGACGGCCATCAACAAGCAAGCAGCCTCTGCTGAAAGAGGGAGCGCCACGAGAAAAGGGAAAGGAGATGCGAGAGCCTTCCAGTCAGTGCGACTGTAAACAGTTCAACTACAGCGAAGTTTGCGACACCGAGTATCGGCGATTGGATTGAAGAGATAGACGTGGAAGAAAGTTGGGGTGGTCTCCCAGTTTATGAAGTTGTCAGCCTTGCGCCGAATTTGTAGCCTTGCCTCTTGCGACAAGATACGAGAGAGTAAATCGACTGCGCAACTTCTAGAATCGTGTCGAATAATCTATTACCTTAGGTGAATGCGCCTTAGATGGACGACGATGAATTAATGCGCCGACGATGACGTCGCGATGGCGATGTGCAAGTGGTGTTGTTGTTTTGGTTTGGTACGCGACGTCGAACAAGCGCGTCGGGGATCGTGAGAATGAATATTTGAGGTTCGGATGTAAAGGGACGGGATGCGATCAGAGACGAGTACACCTAGCGAAAGAGACCCAAGTAAGGCAACAACGGCAAGCCGGAGTCAGCAACACCGAATGCGACGCAATCGCAGCAAATAAATGTGCGTTCGGAGCGTGTGGCGATGGATGCGACAATTAGCGACTTTGCTCTTCTATTCGCGGTGAACCTGACGAACGGCCGGAATAGTATTGATTATTGATTGATTGATTGATCTAGACCAAGACCAAGAGCAACACCTAGACTTAGACCTAGATCGGGCTGATGTGACAATCAATCAAGGGGGAGAAGGATTTGGTGCAACGTTGATGGCGAGTCCTTTTTAAAGTGAGTAAGTAGTTTCGAGTTGCGCTGCGTTGATCATGTGAGGAGGTCGTGGACGTGGTTGTGGTCGTGTCGTGGTCGGAACGGAAGAAGTGACGAATGAGGGCCGAGCAGCTCGATTTCTCTTGAGGAAATGCAACAAGAGCGAAGGGAACCTTCGACTGTTAATAAATCGACGAGATGAATCAGACTACACTAGTGCGCTAACGAGTCCTTCTGATTGGCCACGAAAGCCACCGACTGCCCCACTCGTACCTAAATCGTGCCAGCCCCGGCCTCTGCCCAATGAGCGACGGTGCCTTCCTCCCCCCACCACACGCTAGTCGGAGCCTAGCCACTGCACGTGACATATCTTGGCAAAAAACGGGACAGTCAAAAAAAAAAGTTCAATGGAGCTGCCATTCCCCAGCGTTACCTGGGCAGAGCAGAATCGAGTCTGCACCGTCACTACCTTACCAATCAGCCCTCGATCCGCCACATATCTCGAGGCTCCTCACGAGGTCACTCAATCACTATACAACCTAGCGAGATATTCCAGCTTCAATTAAAGCACCAAGGCACCATGGCGACCAAACGAAAACTCCCTATGAAGATTGGCTTACCGGCTATCAAGCAAAGCGCGAAGCCTTTAGGAAAAAGCACAGTCGACGATTCGAGAGCCGTGATCTCCGGAGGTGGTTATGCGACCAAGACAGCAAAGGATGTCGTCGATATTTCCAGCGATTCGAGTAGTGACGACGCTGTAGAAAAGACCGACGCAGAAGAAGATGTAGCGATGGAGGATGCACAAGACACCGCCAACCCCTCGAATCCCAACAACGAAGACGAGGAGGATGACTTGGCTGAACCTTCTTTTGGTGACAGAATTCAAGCATTGGCAGATGAGCCTATCGATGTTGCTGCCGCTTTCGAAGACCCCTCACAAGCTCTGACCTATCCAAATGGTGCACCACTACAGCCACCCTCCGGCGCATCTTTAGGAACGGTTCTTTCACAAGCTCTTAAGACGAACGATGTTGCGCTTCTCGAATCTTGTCTCCAAACTACCGATTTGAATACCATTCGCGCCACGATACAACGTCTCGATTCTCCACTCGCAGGCATCTTATTACAAAAAATCGCAGACAGATTATTCAAGAGACCGGGTAGAGCCGGCAGCTTGATGGTGTGGGTTCAATGGACATCAGTCACACACGGAGGATATTTGGCGACCCAGCGCGATCTGATCAAGAAGCTCGCCGAGCTGGACCGGGTAGTTGATGGGAGAAGTACGGCATTGCGACCGGTGCTGGCTTTGAAGGGCAAGTTGGATATGATGGGAGCGCAAGTCGAATACAGGAGAAGTCTGCAAGACCAACGCAGGCGGTCGGACGAGGAGGAAGAGGACGAGGGTGTGATATATGTTGAAGGAGAGGAGAGCGATGACGAGTCGAGTGCAAAATTATTACAGAATGGAGCAAATATCTCGGATTTGGACAGCGAAATGTCTGATGAGATGCCGATGACAAATGGGGTTGGATCTGACTCGGAGGAGGAAAGCAGTGATGAAGATAATCTCTTAGATGACGAGGCTGAGGAGACAGATGCTGATTCGGGTGATGACGATGAGCTGGACGATGATTCGAGAGGAGAGGAAGACGACGAAAGTGGTGAGGAGTCGCCTCCTGCGAAGGTATCCAAGACGAAGTCTGTGTTTTCTAAAA
Source organism: Neospermospora avenae (assembly GCA_014282315.1). Taxonomy (NCBI): domain Eukaryota; kingdom Fungi; phylum Ascomycota; class Leotiomycetes; order Helotiales; family Ploettnerulaceae; genus Neospermospora; species Neospermospora avenae. Next base: position 37,285 of record JACBAH010007718.1, on the reverse strand, counting down.
AGTGATGGAACGGAAAAGAGGGGATTTCAAGGAAGCATTGGCGTTGCATGGGACGGCGTTTGTTGAATACATGTTGTTGTCGTTGTTGTCGTGACGCTGTAGAGAGCTTCAATGATACCTATCATCTAATCTATAGGTCGCTTGGACAATTGTCGAATGAATCTGTGTAGATCAATACGGTGGATTCTGACCGGATGTCTTTTCTTCGTAACATGTATATCCTACCTACGTAGACAATGAAATCGATTTACCGAGCCACAATTCAGTTAGTTCTTCAGGCTGCAAGCCACAAACGGTATGTGCGCTACACCTCGTGTAAAAATTCCCCTTGCTTTCAGTATGGCGCCATCAGCCGCATTCCTAAAGTAGGACACTCAATTCAGCACCCGATCCAGAATGGTGGAATCTTGAACGATATGATTCTCATCCAGTCAGACCTTACAGCAACTCGGGACCCGGATCGGTTCTTCACTGCCGGAGCTCGCTTGCTGAACAAAGTGGCTCTTCCTCGAAGGTACCTTATCGTATCTTCCGCAATGCACGATATTCCAGCATTGGCAATATCTCAGTTTGCGTACTGCGGTAGGCCATGTCATTCCACACTTCTTATTCTCTTTAGACGCATCTGCCATCTAATCGCACAAGGGTAATATATACTGATGTAAACAGGGAAGCATAAACGATAATCGTTGACTCAGTATTGAACACTAAGTCCTTAGTCGACAAAGTTATTCTGGTGTTTGCCAATACTTCACCCAATGTCTTTGCTCTCTTCAGAACCATCTCATCACGTACCACCAGTTCCTTCAAGTATGACTTCGCAAGCTGATAGCTGAGTTAGTTCCCTCTTCTTGGAGTTGGCAGTAATATTCCACTATTTCCACTGTGCAGTAGCAAGATCCCCTACATCGTCACTCATCCACTTTTTCCTTGCTGCTAGCAACCCACTGCCTCAGCGCTGACGACGCTTCTTTACACAACCTACTCGATTTTGGTACCAGTCTGCCAGTCTGGAGACATAAATTGTCCTCTCTTTTTCTGCCATTAGATCACTCGTTTATTCTTTCAAAATTCTCCAGAAAATCATCTCAGACATTCATACAAGGCTGCATCACTTCCTTGCACAACTCAAAACTTTTCACGATCTGATACGCTCCTTTTAAGCCACGACGAGGATCTGCAGCACAGCGGTCTTGGAGAGTTCTGTAATTGGCAGTGTAACATCGCCAAGGCCCTTGGCGATCCCCATCTACTGTTTAAGAACAAGGCTGAAGAGCTTTAAGATTCTCCACAGTAACTTAGTTTTAATCTTGAGAGGAATTTCTGCGATCTATATATCATTCACTTCCTTTCATTTCCGGGTCATTCATCAGCTGGTATCTGTGTTATTGGGAATGCTATCGAACCCAAACAATCGTCTCGTCGGCGTAGCACTTTTGGCGACTTTGTCGATAATTTCCGTTTATTTGCTCCTGCCGAACCTGAGGGCTATAACGCATTTGAAGAAGATTAAGATTGGGTTATCACAAAACAATCATTCGAAAGTATGGGGAGCGAATAAAGATCAGAATTATAGAGAAGCAGAGTTCGGCGTCGAAATTCGTTTAGTAGTCTTCGGAGATTCGTGGGTTGATAGCGCAAGTGAGGAGAATCAAGATGACAAGGGGAAGAGTTGGCCGGAGGTTTTGTGTGAACAGGTATACATTTGAATATTCTTTTCATACTAGGACATATGAGAATGGCATGTTGATCAACGTATTATAGATGAACTGCTCATCTCAGCTCAATCTCGCCTCTTCTCACCACCCATCCCTACCCTCCAATGTCTCCCAGGAACCAACAGGCGTCAAGACATCCAACTCGATCCACGCCTCTCTTCTTCCAAGCAATTCCTCTGAAAATAAAACTAGTTCTATCTCCGACCTCTCAAGCCAAATTCAGACTTACACCTCTCTCCCACCACCTTCTCAGACACCTTCAGAAACACTCTTCATCCTCTCCATCGGTTTCTGGGATATCTATAGCCTCTCCAGCCTCCCCTACCCTCTCGCTCAAAACGGTATCTACCGATCTATCGACGAGCTGTTCCTACAATTGGACAAACTCTATTGCCACTACTCCAAGACTCTTTATCATTCGAAACCAGCACCAGAAAATTCAACCACAGGAGATAAGTATGAGAGGAGACCGAAGTTCAGAGTCATCATCCCCAAAGTCCTCGATCCGAGTCTAACGCCAGGATGGATCGAAGACAGAATCGGGAGGGCGTTGAGGGAAGAGGGTAGTGTGGCCGAAGAGCAGAAAAATGCCGTGTACTTGACAGCGAGATGGAATCAGATGTTAGAAAATGGGATGGGAACATGGATTAGCAGTGTTTCCGGGAGTGCAGGTGAGGTCAGCTCTGTATTAACATCTGCGTCTGGTGTGCATGATGTGTTGGCAGAGGTACATGCGGAAGTGACTGGGGATAAAGCGAACAAGCACGTCAAATCATCTCCAGATGCTACAGCTGCTGGTGCTGCAGGCTCCAGCTTTGAGAGTCTAGAAGGGGAACAGAGGGCTGACGTGCGATATCCGCATGATGCTTTCGAGGCTAAGAAGTCGAACTCTACCCCCGCCCTAAGACAAGATACTCGTCTTCACAATCTTCCCCAGAAAGATGCCTTCTTGCCCGATATTCCGGCCTATATTCTCGACATCATCCTCGAGCACACACTCCAGGCCGAGGGTTTAGTAGATGGCACGGGTCTAGGCAAAGGGGAGACGGTGTATAGTAATGTAGACATTCCTTGTTTGTCTGGATACACAGCGGATGATGAGGACGTTGAAGGGTCAGAGGAAGTGGAAGTGGAAGTGAAAAAAGTAGAGGATGATAGGGAGGGCGAGTTTGTGGATGGAAGTTTTCGGAGTAGGGGAGAGGAAGACAATGGTGAAGAGAAACGGAATGTAGTGTGTAAAGAACCTGACGCTTATCTATGGTGGGATACTTTCTCACTGGGCGGCGTTGCTCACAGGGAGATTGGGAAGTATGTTGCTGAGATGGTCACGTCGGGGAGAGGTTTGAGGTCAGAGCTCCAGATGGGTTGATGTATTTTACAGTAAATGATTTCATGAGCTTAGTGTTGGTGTAGATTTTCTTTGGAACTGTTTCTTCAGAGGGTCTTACATGGATCATATTGTATAGCATGGCATGAAATAGCGGCATTTCTCGGAGTTTGCTTGGGACATGGAGTCAGATACTCGGCTAGGTCTCGCCCATGACATTACACGATTCAATCCTGAGGGATTGAGAGGGATACGCACATCTAAATTCATATATAAATGTACCTCCGAAAATCAAAAGTAGATTATCGAAGACTTACTCTAGCAACACGGCAACAGTAGCTTGGTTTGAGAAGGCAAAATGGAGATTCAAGAATTGTGAACAGTAACAGAGGTACTTTGGGGCCATACGCTTAGTTAGTTAAGGGCTCGAGTCGACGTCCTATGACAAGGTGGTCTTTATTTACCCAGCAAGTAGACCCTGCTGCAGACTATGTATGTATGTATAATGCTTTTAGCTCTTCTCCCACGAAAGCCTTGCGAATTCGGAATTCGAGAGCCAATGTCCTTGCAAGGAAAAGCCACATAGCAACGTGAATTACAGACCATTTCTCGCTCACCAGTTCGAATAGGTACCCAGACTCCTCGTAGCAACCTCCTAGCCTCAATACGCCCTCTAAGCAACACCTCCGAGCCATATCCCTAAACCAAACTCCAGCACCAGCTCTATCTCCAGCTCTAAACTCAACTCCGACCCTTGCCTCGAAATCTACATTATTGAGGATGGCGAAAATAGCGCAATTAGCTCCGTTTTCGATTCTGCATATGGCTCTATCTTTGGCAACCCCAAGAGTTCTGCCCTTGTCTCTGCCTTTGGTTGTGCTCTTGCTTCTGACTTGACTTCTGGCTCCGGTGACCTTGCTCGCTTCGATCGTGTCTTCACTTTCATTCCCGTACCTATCTGGGCGCCTGATGAAAGCGGTCCAGTCTCATGGACACCACACGGGTTACTACACTTATTCCCCTTATGACAACCCGCACCACATCTCTGCCCATACGTGAAACAACTGCATCCAGTTCCCCTGTTGCACCCAGATTTACATCTACAGCTCAACGCCACAGCAGAAATCTTCTTGCAGTCCTCCTTGAAGGCGTTCTCGTCGAAATCGTCTCCGAATCCATACTCTTTCGGACTGCTTACTATAACTCGTTCAAGGTAATCGATTACTGATCGTGTTTGTTTTGGTGCTGCTTCGTTCGTGCAATGTGGGTTCGAAATGCAGAATTTCCAGTGTTGCATCGTGTCTTTCAAGAATCGTTTCTGTAATACCATACCGCCACGGAAGAGGCAGTCCGTGACCGTGATAGGAGCGTGTATCGTACCGGGTGGCATGATTAGAGTGTCGAAACGGGTTAATGCGAGGACTCGAATCCATTTAGGGTTCGGCATCCAATCTTCTCCGTCTTTTGCGAAACCGGCTCTGGCTTCGACATCTTCGGCTGCTGAGCTGGTGACAATTATGGCCCAGAGCTTGAGAACTGATTCATCTTCGGGTGTTGAGTAAAAGCCGTGGTATTCACCGGCTGCTATCCTGGAGTCTTCATATGCGGCGCTCGGACTGTACTCCAATGTCGGCTCCAAGGTAACCCTGCAGACAGATCAGCATCAGACTTGCTGACAAATCAAGACTCGTTCCTGTAACTTTTAGGAGGACTCTCAAGGGGTCAGCGTACCAAGTATACACTCCCATGTTGTCCATGTGCCAAGATGAAAAAGCACCTGCTTGGCCATTGATCTGAAATTTGATGCATGATTGAATGTCCACTGCATGCGTGTGGATGGTTTCCGTAGTCTTCTTCCCAATCTCGGTCATATGGCCTACTAGCCGTACTGCTCGAGAGGAGGCGTATCGTGTGGCATTCACGAGCTCTCTGCAGTGTCTGGCCAGTGGTGGTGGTATGAGAAGTCTAGGAAGAGGTCAATCACTGGTTCGAAGTCCATGTCGCCATTTCCACATTGGACAATGCCCATGGACTTACTCTTCTTTACATTCAATATTGAGTGCATTGATAGGTGCTTGGTTGCGGTCCTTCATTCGAACTATCGCATCTTGAAGCCTCAGTCCTCGTACTGCAGGATGTTCATCCGAATACTCCTGTGCAGAGTCTTGGACATCGATGACCATATCAGGGTCGATGGCAGCAGCTTCTTGCAAGATAGTTGAAGAAGAGGTAGATGGACGACTAGTTGACCACGGCCTGTCCCGAAGTAACATGACTTTACCTCCCGCACCATTCTGAAGCCAGTGGTCGAGATCATTGATCGTCACAGCCAAGAAATCAGCATCGGTGACGCTAGAGCTTGTTTGCGCTGCTTGACCAAAGCGTAAGATGTGTGCTCCTTGAGGTGCAAGATGTGAGTAATAAGTGTTTGGGAATAGTGTATTTGCCGCCTCGTAGGTATGTAGCAACAAAGCTGCTCTGGGATCTCGAAACAAGCGAGTCTGCTGTTCATTGACAAACGCTATCCTATCAAAAAAGGGTGTTGGTCTTGGTTCTGGTACCGGCCTGAACGTTTCTGATATCTGATCGACATATTGCTGCGCCGGTGTAATAGGACTCCATGGAGGTTGAGGTGGTAATGAACTGCACGAGGAACCTTCCTGCTCCTGTACTTCTGGGGTGACAGGCCTAGGAGGCACTAGGCTGTCCATGGGTATCTGTAGCCGTGATGGTTGAAGTTGATTATCGGTGGTCGACTCAGGACTTGTGAAGTCGGCATTAAGGTGACTGGAGATGTGTAGCTCTTGGTGTCATATGGTCAACTGGACGTGTCAAATGCTGGCTGGACATTCAAAGGACGCTCGCTGGTATGGAAGTTGAAGTTCCATCTTTGGCGCTTTGCGAGCGGGGTGGGGCGCATCCTTGTCCGGGAGCACTTGGGCAGCTTGGAATCGTTATGTAATCACAGCACGTGATACAGACACCTCAAATTGAGACTGCTCACTCTTGTGACTCCGGGAAAAAGCGATCACGAGGATGAAATTCGAGTCTGTCACTAAGACAGAGCCATGAGAAAATGGTGGAGTTCTGAGAATTCTCAATGGTGGTGGAATTGTTGTCTTTGATACTTGCCGAGGCAGTCGCTTCCTCGCATCCGCTGCTAGGGTCTTTTGTCTCGATGAAGAAACGCCTCGGCGTGCTGGTCGGTATAATAGTCCAGGCATACTTCGAATGTTTTTGGAATCTCGTTAGAAAAATCTAGAGCACAACACGCTGCACTATTTATAAAGCTACAGCATCACCCAGTCCCCAATGAAAGAGCTGCGAAGTTGGACGGAGGCCAGGGCAATTCGTTCTCCGGTGAAGGGGCCTCTTCCCCTTCAAATAGAAACTTATCAATGTCATCAAATATTCACATGACTTTAGGAAATTCTATGAATTATATTAGTAATTTCCTGTGATACTCTCGCGACTTTGACATTTCGCTACAAAAAATTCGCGAAGCAAAATTTAAAGTGGTCCAGTAAAGTCTTACTGATGCTTAATGACTTTGTTTGTTGAAATAAACACGTCCTTACTTCGCCGGAGACGAATTTCTCTAGCCTCGAACCACTGTTTGATTTGATTCGTGCGATATGAGCTGGGCTCGGTAGGGTATCTCACATATTATCAGTCTTTACACCGAATGTAAAGCATCTCAAGTCGCGCGGAACATCAGAGAACGGGCAACGATCTGACATCTCTAGCCCAAAATGGCATGAAGGCGGAAGTCTAGTCAGAGAGCGACTACCACTCGCGACTTCCCAAAAACGGCAGATGAAAACATCCGCTATTGAGCAGTGAGTCCCTCTCACAGTAGTCATACTATGTTTCCTTAAAGCATTCTTGAATTTCTTGTTGTGTTCATCAACTATCCCACTTTCCATCACCTTCTCAACGATCATCAACATAATTTAGATAATCGACTTTCAATTGACCACCTCGCATATCACGCGGAAAATCAATATCTTAGGAGAAATGTATTCCTAGAGACGGTCCATGGAAAGTTAATCAGGTAGGTCGCAAGACATAGAACGTCTCTGCTTGGTGCAAAAGCTAAGAGGACTCTCCGCAGCTGAAGAAGTCTCAAATCTAAGCTCGAAAAGCCATCCGCGTTTCATTGCTTGACGAACGTCCCTATGTCTCAGGCCATAGATGCCGCAATGAATCTATCCGATTTTGACGCATACGACGCGGATCCTAGCTCGGACTCCGTGGAGCCAATAGACCAACAGCCTGTTCCGATTGCCTCACAAAATGATAGAACGAGCCGCCACACCGGAGTGACCCTCGATAGTTCCCAGAGAATGGATCGGTATGTAGGAGCTGATGTTGCCAGGCCTCCTACAGACCCTGCCTTCGTTTCTTGGCGCAATAGTTCTCTTTCGCTTATTGAGGGCACAGAAGAGCCATTATTCAGATATGATCTTACAGCACCTCCAAGAGACCTTGAGTTTAATGTTGGGGCGCAAAACGCCGAACTGAGACTCATGGGAGAATTGCAAGATGGTATGACGGGTAACTTGCCTCGATCGACAGCTGGCGCTCAGTACAACACTTTAAGGACGAGTGTGCACGACATGCGTACTTTCACACCATTCAGAAAGTTGCCGCTTGAGCTCCGGTGGATGATATGGGAGAATGTCTGCTGTCAAACCAGGAACGTGCCTCTTTGGACGGTTTATTTCTGCCATAGCGACTACAATGACGAGCAGGTGTTCAGGTACATCTCAGGATGTCCCCCGCCATCGATACTTTCCGCATGTAGGGAGTCTAGGGCAATTGGGTTCAAACATTATACCTTGAAGCTCGGTAATGTATTCGAGATGGGACTTGGAGTCGAGACTATAGCGCCAGCCAGAATCTGGCTCAGCTGGGAGAACGACAGGATCTGTCCCATGAGAGAATTTCCCGAAATGGACGTTTACTTCAAAAAACACTGGCTTCGTCAGGTTGCTATCAACACCAACATGACTTGGAGTGAATACGATCCAGATAAATGGGACGTAGTATTTCAGATGCCCAAGTGTCCAGAACACTGGTTCAACAATAATATTCGCGAGATCCTTTTATACGATGAAGATTTCAGCGAGCGAGAGCCACATCCACTTGAATTTGAGAATGCTGATCTTTCGCGAATGGAGCGCGACGTTCAGCAACGAATCTGTGCAACCTTGCAATTGTTGAATCAATACATCAGCTTGAAATTCAACGCGGACGAGGATATTCGCCTCGAGAGACGAAACCTCATTGCCCAGCACAGGATGGAAAAATTACCATTTCCTAGATACTTGACCTCTGAGAACCTAGGCAAGGCTCCTTGGAGACATCCGGTCGTTAGGGTCGTCAGAGTTAAAAGGAACTTGACAACCCATGAATGACGGACGTCAGGCAAGGTACGATCATTGGTGGATTGGCTTGGAGGCATGAGTAATGGGTAAAATGTAATATTACTAGCAGCCTTATTGAGGGGTTTCTAATCAATACACCCCGGGGACGAAGTGAATTCTCTATCTCTTTTTTCCTTCTCGGTAGCAGTTATTATTGCCAACACTCCTTGAGACCTCTGCCTATCAAAACAAATAAACAACTTGCAAGCGAGGTTAGGGAGAGGGGTACAAATGGCGCTTTGCACGTGATGATCCGTCCCACAGCGATGGCCTTCAGATTATGGGGTTAGTCAAATTCATCTCCGGCCAGAGAATACTTCCTAACAAACTGCCACTTGCTGCTGGAGTAGTTGAAAATTACTTATGTGACTTAAGAGACTTGATTTTGCAATGTCCTAGAGCACCGTTACGACATTAATTCACAAATCAGACTTTGATGACTTTGTCATCGTAAAAGAGTCTCGCTTCGCAGATTAAGAATTGCATCCGCCTCCCTCGCTCTAAGAAATCATTCCCGATGTTGCCGTACAATACTACGTACATTTCTTCTACGGAGGTAGATGACATTCCCTAGCCACTCCTTATTTGACAAGCTCGGGTTCTGCTACGGTCAGCGAGCTTACTTCACCTACCAAGCTTTAGTTTGAGCGGATCCATATTCTTATTGGGCCAGTGAGCCTCCTTGTACCTTGCATACAACTAAATGAGGGAAAGGGTCACTAATTATGGTTTGTTAATACGAGATACTCATAAGGCCTAAAAAGCGTTCATTCGACGTCCGTGCCTAATTCCATGAGAGACTCTATCCTCTAATGGTTACTGGATTGGTTGGAAAGCAAATAAATAGCATACATATGCAATTGCAGTTCAAGCAGGTACGTTAAATATGAATAACCTTGCCGTGAACTCCTGCCAGCCCTCACGGTAGTCAAGCTTGAAATGAATTACATGACCCACTGACCAAGTTGTACCACGTACGTAGTGACATAGACCAGCGCCAAAGGGCTGCATGTGCACGCTAAATTTTCAATCCCTCCTTAATTTGGGATAGTCTAATTAGAAGTTAGTTACCTATCTACTGTATTGCCTCTGGAGGGGTCATGTGATTCACTAGCATGATCCCGTACTACCAGATGGCTGGTGGAAGTCTATCTTACGCCACGATTAGTCTTTTTCAAAGCTGAATTGTGTAGCGGTCTGATGAATGGAGTGTGCACGGACGCCTAATCTACATTCATACATCCTGAACGAAGCATGTATTTGGCCACTCTTGCTGAACCTTTCTTGCACCAAAGAAGGTCTCTGTCCACTCTCATACATCAGCATCACTTCCTCATAATTCCCATCAAGGACCAGACTAATCGCTCGGAACCATTTTCGTTCATACTTTAATTACCTCACATCTAGCTCCAAAAAGAGAGTTCTTGATACCACTCAACATGCACTTCCAAAACTTCCTACTCCCTCTCACCATTCTCGCCATTGGCTCCGGAGTAGAGGCTCAGAACCACAACGCATCAAGCTGCTATGCCTCTCCCCTTCCACCACTCCCACCCTCAGCCTCCTCAGCCAATCGCAGCATTCCCTGGGGCGAACCGTCCTTCATTCTCCCAAATGGAACACAATGCTGTGGTTCTCTTGCCCAAGTACGAGATGGAATCAATGTCATCAACGCCCAGCTAGTTGAGCTATTGGCTCAACGCGCAGCTTTCGTTCGTGAAGCTACGAGGTTCAAGGGGACTCTTGATGGTAAGTATCACATTCACTTTTCTCGTTCTGGATTGTTTTCCAAAAGATTTGGGGAGAAGATCTTGACTGATGTGATATTCGTGTTTAGCGGTCGATGTCCCGGCGAGAGATTTGCAAGTCATCGAAGGAGCTGTGAATGCGTCCAGGACGACGAATCCGAGATTACCTGAGACCATCGCAAGGGCTGTTTTTGAGGCTATCATTAATGCTAGCGTGCCTTTTGAGCAGTGTGTTTTTGGGAAATTTGAGGAGGACTGTAAGGAGGAGTGATGAGTTAGGGGTGAGGCATGACGAGTGAACACTGAAAAGGCAGAGTCATGGTTTCTAGCAATGTAGATAAATGAACCGAGACTTGGAGGCTGTAAATACTTATTGCTCGAAAGGCTCAATCGCAAATAATCGAATGCTAAATATGGCATTATTATCCTTGTACTTGCTCGTCAAAGGGGCATTTAAATGTCTCAGAGACGACTCAAGCGACATGCACGAAGAAAGCACCACCGATGGGCGTATGGCACTCAGATCATCAACTGAGCGACGCTATTATTCAAGCAAAATTCGTGATATATACAGTACACTAAACTACAACAAGCCCGGTCATGCAAGCAGAGATCTTAATCATAATTATCATATCATACACCCGCTTCTGTTGCCCAACCCTGTTGCCTATGTCAACCGTTCTCATTCCACTTTCTTTCTTTCATCAACCACGAAAATTGTCTCACGGCTTCCTCCGCCTCATGAATCTAGCTCTGGGCTTCTTAATCGGTAGACTGGCTCTCTTCAAAGCCTTCGCTTCTTTTGTCGTCCGTCTGCCGATATCCCATCCCCACCCTCGCAGTATTCTGACCAACTTGGGAGTCACGGCAACTGTGAGAGGGACACGTGCGAAGATGAACGATTTATGGATCGCATAGGCGAGGGCGAGTGTTGTGGCTAGACCTGGTTTTGGTGTCAATTGTGTCATAGAGCAGTGGCTCGTATATGAAGTGTACAATGGAAAGGTAGGCTCCGAAGTGTACTTACTAGCATCCTTCTTATTCTTCTCAGTCGCCTCCTCGACACCCCATCCTGCCATCTCCACTGCATCGCTGACCACATCATCACCTGTGTACTCCTGTTCTGTCTTCTTCATCGCGGCGCGCCATTCATGCCAGAATTGCTCGACAGAATCAGGGATCAGCTTTTTTACATTAGTTACCACAACTTCTTCCCATCGGCCTCGAGAATTGTCAGCGAATTTTTCCAGAAGTTTGGGGGTACAACAAAATTGAATCAGAAGAAGTCTGCAGTATCCAGCCGGGAGAAAAGTTTTGTTGATGAGATCGTAAATTGGCGTTACCGTAGAAAAATTTGCCCAAACGCTTCAACCCTAAGTAAGGATTCGAAGTCCGACACAAGCGACAATTTGCCATAGCTGCTGAGTCTATCCTCTGTCGTACGGATGTAGCGGGTAATATTCGAAAGCAAAAGAATGACCTTGAAAAACTTCGTGATTGCCTCGACATGACCTCTCACTAGCCATGCTCTTCATTCCTGGTATCCATAGACCCAAAGGATTTTCCTAACAAGATTTGCAAGCAAGGCAGAATTCCTCGTCGTTCAATAGTACCATTGGTTCGGTAGAGCTCACCTGATCTCAAGAAACAATCTCATATCACTTCCTGTAATTTGGGCTTGTACGGATCTTCTCTTTTTCCTTTTCCGACCAGGTCCTGGAAGCCCTTCATTTTCACAAGCTCCCAATTTCTCTTTTCCAATCCGGTCCGGGCAAAAAAAAGGTCATCCATATCCTAATCTTTCCAGTCTCATCCAGGCTCGACTTCTTTCCGTGTTTCCTCGCGGCTGGATACTGCAAACTACCCAGACACCGGACCAAAGTAAATGCTAGACTTACCAACTCTTTCTGTTCCCAAATACCTCACTAGTAAATAACAAAACGGGAAATCCGCCGCACTAAGCAGGAAGTATACTGCCACAGCAGACCATCCGTATTCCCTGCCCAGTTTCTTCATGCGACCCCCAAGTGTTGTAGGTTCAGCTTCTGCCGCAGCTCCTGCGCCCAGATTTGGTGTAGGATTTGGAGAGACAGGCTTACCATTCCTCCTTGTGCGCGAAGTCTGGATGAAGCGTATAGATTGTCGGAGTCGCTGGAGGATCGTGGGATTTCGGAAAGATGGCCGGCCGGAAGAGAATATGAAGCCGGTTGAAGAGGAAGTTTTGTTGGAGGCGCGAGCGCTGTTTGTGAACGATCGTTGCGCGAGAGAGCCTATAGATATTTTTCTTTGTATATTAGAGCCTCGAAAGGCAGATCTGCTGGCTACTGGGAAGCGCAAAGCTCCTCGAGCTGCTGGCGTGGAGAAAGTGGTTCGAAGCATTTTGTTCTCGGCTGTGAAGAGTTCTTCGAGAAGGTGAAGTTTGGCAGCACTGGTTCAGCCCTTCTCAAGCTCGCGAACTGAGCTCAAGAACACGAAGAGAGCTTGAGGAGCCACTGAAGGCCTCGAATAAGCAAGACCACTCACTTCCTCCCTTTCTTAAATCCGCCTCCGAGGTTTGAGTCCGTCCCACAGTAAGCAGAGCTTTTGCGCTCCGAAGTCCGACCTGTTAAATTACAGAGTTCACAATCACAACTGGAGCATGAAGTTCGAAGTAATAAATTCAGTCGCCATTGTCGTATTCCGAGTTTTCGATGTTGAAATTCGTTGTTGTTCAATCCACTTTCTGATAAATCTAGGCCAAGTTAGTGAGTGGCATTATTACTAGTTGGCAGGGGTAGAGCTTCTGCACGGTGATGCAAGTGGGTTTCGAAGGAAGAGAACCTTCTTTACGGTGAACGACAGTACACTTCTCGGTCAGCTGCTGCTCTTAGGTACCATCATTCTATCTGTTTAGGGCGGCGAGAAGATGACTCCTAAGCTTCACATTGCACTACCTGACAATACAATACTACTAGATCCCTGCCGATCTATATTCAACGCCTTAGTAAAATGGTAATTTCGGCGGATTATTGCTAAGGCTATGACAGGTTGAATTTTCACAATAGAAATTCTATTGTCACATCTTTCAATTCTCTTCCACTCATGCCGAAAATCACTCCGGCGAACACGTCTAAAGAGGATTTGAAGCCGGAGTTATTTCCTATTTCAGCGTGAACAGCGCGCATCGCAGCCATCGGTATGTATCTCCGATAGCATCCCCAATGGACAGGGTGATGAGACCACAGAAGGGTGATATGAACCTTTTCTCGAATCGTACAGAAGCCGGCAACACAAACGACGACAACTTGTTTAGAGCTTCAGCCAAAATTACAACCTGCTGGCGAGGCGAATCAAATTCTTGGCCGGCAAAGCGAGGCTTTTCTATCATAAAGGAGTCATCAACTGTGATATGATCTTTGATTCAATGTCGCGAAGGTATTCCAAGACGTTGCAAAATCATTACATTCGAAGTCATATTAATATATGATGACTTCAGTAAGTGACAATTTCATTGGAATTGTTCGCTTGGCCGCAGATGACTAGCCTCGTATCTTGCGGTCAATACCCAGCTCGTGTGACGATCGTGTCCGATATCAATTGACAGCTCCGTCCATCGAACAACTATTGATGAACGACGCGGTCTGTCAAATGTGAAAGAACCTCTTAAACACAAGGCTCACGACCGTTGGCAGTGATCAGGCATGTTCGGTGATGGTGCCTTTGGAAAATGCTTTAGGACATATCCGACTGCAAGCCAGATTCCGAATATTTGGATTGAGTCAACCTAACTCTAGGTGAATTAATATCGGTAAGCACGCCTCAAAAACTTTCAGGCTTGTAAGACCATTCGCACGGTTGTCATATTGTACTAATCTTTGGCTTCTTGCTACCTCTACTTTGACAGGCGAAGCTGTTTGTTATTTGGGGTATGCTGACAACTCATCCAATCATGCTTGAGCACGTAATCTGCCAGCAGGAGCAAAAGTTGCTCCCCCAGCCTTGTGAATAGGCTGCCTCTTTTCTTGATTCGATGTATGAGTATCTATATTAGAATATCGTGTTACAGATTTCACTACAAGGAATAATCCACAGCGACCATGTTTATGGAGTATTTCCCCTTGAAAGAAGACCAGGAAGAGATTCGAGTCGTCACAATATTACCAATCTCTTCTGATGGACTCGTACACTGTACCATTGAGAACGTCTCTCTCAAAAGTCGAATAAGTAAACCTACAGAGCATGCCTCCTCAACACAGCAGGGCGAATCTCAAGTCCCGAGGTTCGATGCTCGAAGCCATGCAGAAACTCAGAAAGCGCCGTCAACGTCCAATGTTCCTTCTCCTTCTCAATACCGTTTCAAATGGGGCGACTACGCCTGTCTATCTTACACCTGGGGAGATGCAGCTCAAACGCGGCCTATAATCGCGAACGGCATCTCAATACCTGTAACCACCAATCTGGAAGACTGCCTCCAAGCAATGCAAAAACTCTGCATGTTCAGCGCCGGCTTCAAAGTATGGATTGATGCCATCTGTATCAATCAACGCGATCGTGTGGAGCGCGGGCTTCAAGTAGCCAAAATGCGAGAACTTTATACCGTGGCCTGGTCAGTGGTTATTTGGCTCGGTAAGGAGAGCGAAGATAGTGGGGAAGCAATTAGGCTCCTCAGTACTCTATCGAGATATTTCGATCACGGGAAGCAGCGTGAAGATAATGTTCCCAATCTCAACCAGGAGATTGAGGCATTGCAGTCATCGCTGAGGCGTAATCCCGAATTTCTTGGTCGAGGAGCATGGGTCGCTTTGCGGGAGTTCCTGGCAAGACCTTATTGGGACCGTCTATGGATTATACAGGAGGTAGTAATTAGTGCTTCGAAGATGGTCCTTTGTGGGAGTCAAGCTGTCGACTGGGATACCCTTTGTCGTGGCCTAGGGACCATCCACAAAGTTCTCTTCACTATGAAGAATGAACTTCTCGCGCACGATCAGGATGTCTGCGGGAAGATATATTCTGCGCCGTGGAATACGAAGAATCTCCACCGAGTGATGAAGGATCTTTGGCTTCTGAGTCAAACACTCAATGGGGAAGGGTCTGTAGATCTTATTTTGAGTGACGAGGTGGCTAACAATCCGCGAAAAACCTTTCTCAATAATGCCTGGGATACTCAACGCCTGCTGCAAATCTCAAACCAGTCGCTGGCAACTGATGCGAGGGACAAATTCTATGGTTTGCTCGCTATCATGGAGCCGGCATTCGCGAGCCGGATTGAACCTTCATATAACGTAGATGCCGGCGTGGTTTTTACTATGGCTGCCATGGCACAAATACTAACATCTAAGTCTTTGGACATCTTGAGAGAGGCGAACCCGTGGGCAGGCAAGTATACTGCGTCTTGGGCTCCTGACTGGACATGGGCCGGAAGGAATCGATCTATGATGCACCCTGTTCCATATCGTACGAGTGGCGCCATCATTGCAGCCCCTATATTCTCAGATCAAAACAGGACTTTGAATTGTAGAGGTGTGATCATAGACAAGATTGACGGGCTTGGGCCACGCCATGTATTGAGTTCAGAAAGCCCGGAAAATGCTGCTGCGGTGTGGTCTTTCAGCTCCGGTACGATGGTACAGGCGCAAGCTCCTTCAAGCCAGGACATCGACTCTGCCCAACTGAGGTCATATCTATGCCGTGCTCTTACGCGAGAGCGAGCATGGGAACCCTCAAGCAATGAGTCCACATGGCACCTTAGGGTCTTAGACTTACCTGCGGAGGAAGACACAGCATTAAAGGCCTTTGCCGCGCGTGGGAAAGGCTGGGAGTGGCTAGCTTCGGAGAAGGGTTACAACCAGAGGTGGTCACTGTGGCGGAGAGCACATACTGATTTTAAGATATGTGGGCAGAGACTTGCTGATTTCTTTAATGAGAGCACAACGTTGGAGGGTGCCCACGATGATTATCGTGCGTCTTATACTGCGGCTCGGCTATCGAGTCAGGCTCAGAGGCTAGTCGTGACAGAGAAGGGCAGCATTGGGTGGGTGTCAGATAACAACGCTGGTGCTACTGAGGAGCAGGTGCAGAGAAACGATCTATTCTGCGTTATTTTTGGTTGTAGTACGCCGATTGTTATGCGGCCTCACCGAGATGGATTTCTTGTCCTGGGTGAGGGATACCTTCAGGGTATCATGGAAGGAGAAGCCTTAAAGATGGTTGAAGACGGGATGTTGTGCGTTCGAAATTTCAAAATCTATTGAATTTTGGACATACATCATGAATGAGGAGGCTGTAGAAGAAACCGTGACCGGTCGTCACTCCCGACGACTCGTCGAGCGGGGGACAATAGAAGAAAAGGACAGGTATAATGGAACCTGTATCTTAAGTTCCGTAAATCGCAGGTAAGGGCAGTTGGAAAGTGAGGATTTTATCGCTGTGTTAGCTTGGTATGCTTTGTTAACATTTCTGAGCAGTATTCTTACTTGGACTGAGTGACTTACAACGTGTTTCATCTAGCAATCTAGCGCTCAAGTTTTGTGTCCTTTTGCGGTGGTCTTCTTTTGGTAACTTGGATCCATTTGGATGTCATGCTGAAAAGACGTTCCTCTGTTCGGGTTGGCTGTTGAATTCAAAGGCGAACAAAGTCCAGTTTTATGGCTATCGGTATTGGAAAAAAGTGGCTGGTTCGGGTACCAAGGGACTCACTCACCTCGCGAAGCGAGAGTTGGAAGTCATGAAAATATTCCGGAACTTCGCTTAATTATTATATCAATGTCCCAGAAAGAATCAAAAGTCACGAAATTGATTTCAAAACTAGAATAATGCCAGCTACACCAAAACCGGCCATCTTCTTCTAACGCTGAGAGCGTGTTTCGTGTCAAGTGGATCGATAAACAAAGTCCTGTGGTAATGTGGATGAAAGGGCCAGGACTAATAATATCCGCATGAAGAAATCCTAAATGAAAAGACCTAGAACGACCTCCTGCCTCAACATTCTTACTCGAATGAAATATCGATAAAACTCTTGTGACTTCGGATTCTGGCTAAGCTCTTAGTTTAATGATAAGGAGATGTCCTGGCCTTGTGGAGGTTGACGACGAGTACATTGCCTCGTAGAAATCAAACCGAGCCAGTCATTTTACACATAAACCATCTCAAGAGTAAAAGGGTCGAGCCTGAATTTGAAATTGATTGCTATAAATTTGTACTTCCTATTCTCAGCTTGGGCTGCTGTCTTGAGGATTTAAAGAATATTAATACCGAGTCCGATGTTCCAATGCCCCTACAACACTTCAACTACATGAAAGCATGCAGTCTATCAGAAGAAGCGTCTCTAGCAGTATGCCGGGTCTACCCAAGAAGTGTACGAGCTACCCAAAACCTGGCCGATTGTAAGAGCGGCAGTCTTCTTCTTCGAGAACTTCGCTCTGCTGCCCTTAGCACCGGCTCCAGTATTCCCAAACTCCTCAAAACAGACACCGCCCGTTCTCTGGTCTTTGACTTGCCAAGTACTCCATCCAGCACCGTTAACAATCGTGCCAAGGTTACTGTTCTGCACGGCTACGCGGGCATATTGTGACCAAGGACGGCCGAGGAAAATTGATCCTGTTCCGGTTGCCGAGTTGCTGGTCTTGTCGATCGAGGATTTGTCGATCACGTAGTATGATCCATCGGCAGCCGTGGGTCGTCCGCTTGCAGTTATCGAACCGCCAGGAGCTGAGACGCGGAGGTCAGACTTCGATATCCAAACTACGCCATATTGGCCGTAGATGAAGTCAACAGCTCCTTCGATGTAGCATTTACCGTAGAACTGCTTTCCGGTTTGAGCTAGGACAGTATCCTGGTAGCCGTAGAGACCGACACCATAGTATGCTTGATTCGTGTTATAAGCAGATAAAGCGCCAGCTTGCGAGCCCTTGCCGTAGGTGTTCTTGATGTTGATGTTGTAAAAAGCGGTGTTAGCTGCGTCGTTGACGACTGTGCCGGTGAGACGGTTATTCTTGGCGCCGTTGAGAAGACTTGAGCCGTGCATTATGGTCACCTGATTTTGGTAGTAGCTACTAGTGTCGGTGGTGTAGCCATAGATCTTGAGAGAGGCTTTTCGTGCTGGAATAATGACTTGTTCCTTGTAGGTTCCGGGCATGATGAAAATGCTCTGAGTGCCTGTGGATGTTGTGCTTAACGAGTTGACGGCGGCTTGAACCTGTACAATGGTTAGATCTGGTCTGTTTTTATTGTTTTGAGCAAAGCTTACAGTTGAATACTTTCCTCCAGATCCAACAGTGATCGCACCAGGCGGACATGTTGTCCTGCCGGCGGCGAACACGGCAGTCACCAGTGAACTGAGAGCAAGAAAGAAACGCATGATGGCTTAGTATAGAAAAGTGAGTGTATAGGGTGAGTTTCAAGCGAATGGTTAATCAAAAGCGCGAACGGCTCGAGATGGCTCAGTTTATCTACCACATGGTGAAATGACAGGATCCACAGTCCGGCATCTAGGGTGTTCTATCTCGACGTGAGAAATATCCCGATCAATATAATGCGGAGAATTTAGCTTTAGCACTCCCGGTAGACAGGTGTTGATCATCCAGGGGTCGAGAAGGAGCTCCGTCAGGAAACGACAAGCTACCTTAGTAATTCCACCTCTCATCTGTTGTATGAGACAAAAGGGCCAAGCCTCGATAGTGATCTGCGCAAGGGAATTAGGGATCTCAAACATGGATACACTGCTAATGACCAGGTACGAACTACAGTAGTAGGCTGCTAGGAAAGGTGAAACGGTAAACACTTTACGCAATCAAGAAAATGGATCCTTCGTCCACGAGCACTAAGTGTCGGGTGTCACATAATCGCTTAAATGCTTACAGTTTGTTGTGATCTTTGACAAGCTAATAACAAGCGACTTGAAATTCCGATTCGCTTTTGATTCCCATCCTTCTTGCACATCGACCATTACAATGAGGATGTGCCCAAGATTCCGAATTCCAATTAAATGAAACTATTTTTTATTCAAGTCGCAGAGGATTTGGCAACAGGGGAGAGCTCGTTCTGATTCGAGGAGAAATTGGGGAATTGCGTGTGAATTGGAAATCCACCAATGAGGAGTGGAGAAGGCATGACCTTGTCCGATTGTTTCAAGTTGATGGTTATGACAACAACTAGCAGCCTTTTTTCAGGTGCCTACTGGTGCGGCCCGAGATTCCGCGATTATTTCAAACATACTTCTTGTGCAGTAGGTAGGTAATTTACATTCGCAATTTGTGCATTTACTTCAAGCCTTACTTGTTCCTGGATTATGAGCTAAGGATATTAGGACATGATTCACGTGCCACCCCTACCTGCTTAGAACACCTACTTCGAAGCAGAAGGAGCACAGACAATGTTTTGTACACTATTTACTACATGTACCAAGTCCTGTGGTTTGTGTGTTGTATAACGAAGACAAATTCACTGGCATGGGGGAATAAGTATGAAGCATGATGCTTCTCGCCACGCAATACCAACTACTGTATGAGCTGAGTAGCATTCTTGCAAAGCCGCCGCGAAGGATATATAAAATCGCAGTTCTTGTACACAGAGTCTCGTCATCACTGGGCGCTTAGAATTTCTATGGGCAGGGTAAAATTGCGATCTCCAAATTGAAAGAAGTGTAAAAGAGATTGTGGTCTGTGACAAAAGTCTAAAAGTGACAGAAGTCTAATAGGTGATGTAATAACCTTGACTGTCATTCAGCTCGCGTGTCGGACAGCAAAACGGCATCTAATCATCTGTCAAAGCCATGCCAATTCTCCAGGCGAGAGGAACGCGACTTGAACGCTCACTCAATGCAGTTCTTCCAAACACCATTATGAATCCCAAACCATTTCCACTCCTAATCCTGCCCATTGTGCGCCAATCATAAAATCGTCATACCATCAGATGCCTATCTCCCTACGTCTCCTTCTTCACAGCACCCTTAACCTTCGGTATCCTCTCGTAGGCATTCGGACTCCTCTTCCGCTGGCTCCCCTCTCCTTTGCCCTTCCCCCTCCCGTGAACATGCCCAGGTCCATGTCCGCATGCCTGCCCTTTTTTCCCTCCCTTATTAATTCCCCCCGCCGGCCTTGCACTTCCATCATCCCCACTCTCGCTATCACTCCCGCTATCACTCGAGCTCTCATCAGAACTCTCATCGATCCCCTTCGGCGCATGGTAGATACAGCACACTTTGCTCTTCTTGCGCCCCAGGCCCTCGTTATCTATGACGTCTTCTGCCCATTGTATGCGTCGGCGCGAGCTACCTCGCTCACCATCCAAGGGTGCCCCACGAAGGTGAAGTATTGCTTGTGTCGAAGTCTGCGTTTGCGTTGCTGTCGCAGTCGTCGACGTCGTTTGAGGGGCGGATTCCCTTGCTGCAGCACGGGCGGCGGTCGCCATTGTGGTTGCTCGAAATCTTCGGGTTGTAGGCCGGTAGCGCTATTAGTAGGCACTTGCTCGGAGAAAGTGTGACCGTGTTCTTGTAGACAGAAAATGCCGCAACTGTGTATCTCTTGCAGGCGAAGAAAGGATGAGCGTGGTTCGGCCTTGTGTCTCAAATCCCAGTTCGCGTCTTATCGCGGCTCAAAGCTGATTACTAAGAATCTCAAAAGGAGAAGTTTGTGTCGCTTGAAAACTCGGGGTGTTGCGGAATTATCGGACTACGAAGTATGAAGAGCTGTGCTGTGAAGCGTTGTACAAATTCTAGAAGGGGCCTGCGTTCCGGAGATTATCCCCGTCGCCCCACGTGGACTTTGAATCTGGGAGCTAAATGCGGGGTCCTTACAGGCTACAGCGCCACAGATGCGAGTTTGTTTTCTTTGATCACAAGCGAGATTTCTAGATGCTCTTTACCATTCCCAATGCGGTTGTCAAAGGTGAGCATAATTTGATTTAAGAATAGAGGTTTGACTTGATCGTGAATAAGAACAACCTGACGCCTCTTTTAAAATAGTATTTGACCTCATAGATCATGTCTGTGACTTACTTCCATGCTGAAAGTAAAACAAGTACTAATTTCCTTCAAGCGTGATGATGATGAAAGTCTTTCAGATCTTCAAAACCTAGTAAATCCTGATCGGATGGGCTCTTCCGACGATCTTCGATCGATAGGCATAGCTATCCACACCTATGCCTGTAATCTTGGGTCACATGCGGTACTTCCTATTCTCACAAGTCGTCAACCATGTTCTGAATGTGCCCAATCTCTTCTACGAGGAATGCTTGACAAAGGTTCAGAATGTGATAGATGAAATAAGAACCACTTTTGAGCAGCTACCTCACCTTACCATACTTTAATAGATTGACACGCCAAAGCCGAAAAGCCGGCGGAAAAAAAGAATACTAGCGTAATCGCGACGTGCAACAAAGGTATTTTCTGTAGTATTTTGCCAGGCCTTGCAGCTTTCCGATACCGTGCAATATTTTGTTGCACGTCGCAAGATGTTCAATGTCACGTAAATATCTGGTGACATTGCTTTCCACTCACGTGGCAAACATGGATATGAGGCTTAGTTTGGATTAAAAGAAGGAGATCATCGTGAGCCTTGAATTTCCCAAGCACTACTGATAATACGGCCGACGAAGATGTCATTGAGGATGTTATGGACATAGCGTAGAAGCGCCAAACTGAAATATATTATGTTACATCGAACAAATGTATTGTAAGAGCATTGCAGCGGCATTGTCCAAGAAAAACGTTAAAACTTCGGCCGTAGAAAGGGCGTAAGGTTTAACGTTTATTCAGGGGGGGCATAGTATCATAACACTGTACTGTACTGTATCGCGAGGATTCCAACTGAGTAATGATGGGACTTGTATCGGGTCGGAAATTAAAGCCTTGACATCCGGAAAGTTACTTCGCGGGATATAGGATACTCCAAATCTCCAAATCTCCATATTCTTAGTTTTCGTTGCTCATACAGAGGTACCTCCCGTACAGCGTTCAAGGGTTGTTAGTACGATTAGCATGGGGCTCGGAGAATTTACCACACGAGGCAGCAATCGAGATTGGAAGCAGGGCATGAACTCAATCAATCAGTGGTCGAAAAGTCAGTGCGGTCTGAGGATACTTTTTCCAACATAGTTGTGTATCCCCTGCTGATTGCCCCTTTAATAATACTTGAACGCTATACCGAATATGATATCACCCCCTAAGGTTTGTATTTCCAACTTCGACATCCTTCACTGGAAACCAACTACCATTACCCCTATGACTACACCAAAAATCAACCATCCTGACCCTAGAGCACCACGACTCCTATTTCCCGTTCCAGGACTACCTTTCTGCTGTACAACAGTACTCTGCGCCCCAACGCTCGAACAACTAGCAGTCCCGCACTCCCAACCCCCGGGACAACAATTCCCGCCCACGCTCGCTGCACAGGTTGACCAACCCGAAGCACAAGCACCAGTAGGCGTAGCCACGGCAGCTGCCGAGCCAACAGGGACCACGATCGTGACGCCACTACTGATAATAGTTGTTGAACTTGTAGGCGGACAAGAAGTTTTCTCGCAATTGCGGCCTGTGCGGCAGCAGCCACCTTCGTAGAAAGCCTGACAGGCGTAGAAGCCTGTTGGGCAGGTTATTGGTGCTAGGTCTGAGGTGGTAGAGGTTATTGTGGTGGTGCCGCTTGTTGGGCGGACTGGCGCGGCACCTGTTGCTGAGGTTGTTGTTGTGATACTTGTTGATAGAGATGTGGATGTTGAGGATTTGGAAGCAGATGAAGGTGCACATGAATTCACAGCACACACTCTATCGGTTGGACAGCAACCACCTCCTAAGCTCGCAGGACAGGACTGAACGTTCAGGGGACATGCTGTAGCTGATGTCGAGGTAATAGTACTAAGTGATGTACTAGTCCGCGTGCTTGAAAATCCGGTGACTGTGAAGGTCCTGGTAATAACTGTTGTTACTACTAAAGCTGGAGTCAAAGCACCTTTACTCAATTAGTTTATAAATTCATATGAAAATGGAGTTCACACAGAGGAACTTACATCCACCTTCCACGCAACTAAACCCCGGTATACAGCATCCGCCCCCCAACGCTGCAGAACAAGCCGTATTAGGCGCATCGCAAGTCGTGATAACCCCTCCACAGTTCGCACCTGCTGGACAACATCCAACTGGACCTAAACCCGTATCTGTAATTTGGAAACATCTTTCATTCCCCGTACAACAGCTTCCTGGAAATCCAATACCAGAGCAAGACGAAGTCCCTGTGGGACAAGTAAAATCTCGTCCTTCGAGGGCAGCCAAAGCGCCTCTGGCTTTCAATTCCTGAGCTGGTGCAGCAGCACTCTCAGTGTGCAGCATAAACGGCGGCCTAAATCTCACAACCGAACTTCCATTCCCAGCTAAGCCTTCCTCATCTTCGTGTATATTCCTCCTCAAAGACCTCGCAGCACTTTCACTCTGCGTCTCAAGCGCGCCCTTGGCATGCTGTCCCAGCTCGCCTTCAAACTGCCAATATTCCATATAAAACTTCTCGCCCTCATCAGCGCTCATCTTCATGACCCCTACTGGTTTTCGTCCCAGCCGGATATGTTCTTCTATATTTTCGAGGTCGCGACGTCGGAAGGGAGGATCCTCGGGCCAGAACTTGACGTGTGGTGGGAGGTTGTAGGGCCATTGGTCTGTGTTCAAGTTATTGGAGGCTTCCGTGGGCTGCGCGGAGGTATGTGTGGCGATAAGGAGGAGAATAGATGCTGGTAAAGAAAGGAAGCTCGTTGTGAGGTGCATGATGGATGCGATGCTTGAAGTCGGTGAGATTGGTGGAGGCAAGGCTGTAGAGCCTGATGATTTCAAGACCAGTAAGTCTGCCAATTAGCAAAGGCTCGACGATAGATCGAAATTTCGATACCAGATATATGTGCAAAATGCAAGCCTAAGTGTGAGCGATAAGGAGACGGATGAAGAAATGTTGAAGCTCCAGGCTTCAACATGGTGTGGGTGGCTGGGATGCTGATCAAGATTTTGGGCCGTCCTCACAAACTATGTGGCTGGGCTTGACAGCTGTCTCGGACTCGTACCTCACACGAGGATAACCACTTTTTTTTGCTTCTTCATGACTGGGAGAGCGACTTATTGGGAGAACCAGTCGACAAACAATTTAGGAACATTGGGATTTGTTGGACATAAGTAAACAAACAAACCCGCTTAGATTAGGATCCAAATCCAATGGATGAATGTCTCAAGCCTCAATCCATGCAAGCACTCACATCCCTGCACAGTCATCCGATTCCAAGATCAGCTGACATCGTGACAAAACCGTATCGACTGCTTACCTACAATTCGACTCAACTTCTCTCTGCACCTGAACATGACGCAAACCATGTGAGACCGAAACACATCTCTTCAATAATATTCAAAGTCAATATGACACGAACAGACGAAGCAGAAGCCTTCTTCTTCGCAGTCTACAGCGCTATCCAAGAGATCCCTCACGGGAAAGTGACGAGCTATGGCCATATCGCGCGATTGATTGGGACGCGTAGGTTTCTTTCTTCAAAAATGACTCGAATCCCAACAGTCCATCATCTTTTAGACTCGTTGCCATTGCCGAATCAACTATGGACATACAGTAGTCAGGGCCAGTTTGGAGATTATGATAAACTTGTGCTTCTTGGAGAGTGTTCCACAGGAGTTTTTTACCTTCACCATATCATCAGTCCCGTGCATTTCACGGAACGCAATACTTTCATATTTGCACCAGCAATGTCATATGTTAACGACAAATCCTCGTAGCTCAAAGACCCCGCCAAGTAGGCGTGTGCCTCAAGCACCTCTCTTCAGACCCAACATCCCGCTTCCACAACGACAATGTCCCATGGTACATACACCACTTCTTCTTGCTCTCCTATCCTCTTCAATATCTGGAAATCACATCATCTCAACGACCCAAGACATCCTCAAATACATAAGTGCTGACTTTTCCTCTCTCGACTTAGGCAAAGAGTAATAAATTCAAAAGGCATAATATCACCACGGTAAGTAGCGCCTCTTTCTCTCTCCCCGCTCTCTTTCCCTCCCCTTTCTCATTCTCTACCTTTCTATTCCCCTTTCTCGCCTCATCCTCCTCATTCCCTTTTCTTGGACATCCAACTAATATTCTCTGAAGAGGCCACCCCTCAGGAGCAACGCAGCAAGCACAGGTCTTGCGCTCAGAGGGCGTTACAGTCAACACAGGAAGTCTAGGAGAATTAATGGTTGATCTGGGAGACTTTGGATGGTTTCCTAAACAGTTGCCTAGTGAAGTGGCTGCTGGGGTGGTGTATGATGGATCTGAATCCGAGGGCGAGAACGAGGGATGAGAAATGAAAGATAAGAGAGTTAAAGCTGTCTCGTCATCACTTGATGATTCCGATATTGAAAGGCATGAGGACAAGTCACTGGTCAAACATGCAAAGGAGCTGTGGAAAAGTGATTGTAGACCTAAGGTTAGGATACAATATCATAGAAGCAGTTACTTCAGAAAGGCCAACCATTTCGACCACCTTCCCTTCGACTGCTAGGCACTACCACTAGTTCCTCCACCCAATTTCCACATAGAAATTCTTCGATGATAAACCCATAAACCCTAACGACCTCCATCCATCAATCTGCCAGGCTGATCAGCTGCCCACTGCACTTAACTCGTTCTCTCATATTTCTCCGAGGAAGATAGAGATTCGAGGAGTGCTATGGTCCCTCCCTTCCTCCCTGGCTGCAGTTGGAGTGCGAATTGGTTTGTCCAGACTCATTGTGAGCAGTTTCGTGAGGGTGATCGTTAGGCAACCACTGTTGAAAAATAATCAGATTGGATCACTCCACGAATAACACTATGAATACCCACAGCTAAGCAAAAACGTCGAACGCACTTATTGCGGTCGGTTAGTGCGAGAACATGTAGAAATCCAATGCCACGACAGCTGCCGGGGCGGCCAATCCAAGCAAAGAACCCCGGGATTATCAATGTTTCAGATCTAGTTATGCTACAAAGCCCGCGACGGGTGTGAAGCAATATTCTGAAGATACCGTATAAACACGTTGATGCAAAAGCATCGAAGCCGTGATATATGACATGAGAGGGTGATTGGACGCTCATTTAGTCTCTTCATTACCCTCCGAGGCTCGTGCTTGTGGTCCAGTCGGGACATGATTGTTCGAGGGGCCATTCTGGTGTTGACCATGAGACTGGAAGTTCTTATTGTTGTAGTTGCCATTGGAGTGATTGTTTCGGTGTTGTTGCGGGGCAAACTGGTGCATCTGTTGCGGACTGGTTCCAAATTGGTTTGGCCCACCACCGTATCCTCTCATTCCCACTACAAGATATCAGATTTGGTAGTCCTAAGGTGATAGGTAAACTTACTGTTTTGAGGGGGTTGCTGATTATAGCCCTGGGCGGCATTCACATACTGCGGACTTGGGCTCATGCCTGGATTCATACCTGGGTTCATGCCAGGGTTCATGCCATACATTGGTGGTGGTTGTTGATGACCTTGTTGTGAGCCTTGGTTCATCATCATAGCACCTCCTCTGCCAGGGCTTGGGAATCCGTTGACACCAGGGATTTGTTGCGGCATGCCGTTAGTTGGTGGCATGAAACCACCCTGGCTGCCTTGAGGGAACATTGGTGCAGGTCCCACACCAGGTGCCATGCCTTGAGAGGTCATGATGAAGCCATTGGGATTGGTCATCATGATTGGGCCCATAGGACCTGGCTGAGGCACGTACTGGTGGCTGTTCGAAAATGAACGGTACTGCGGCTGCATAGGAGGAGCACCAGGACCATACGGCATCATCTGTTGACCGTACATCTGTGCATTCTGGTTCATGGGTGATGGGTACTGCATTTGGTTGTGTTGCATGCGGGGAGACGCGAATGACTGCGCGGAGTGAGACGGCATCATTCTGTGATCGTCGTGGCCATTGTATGGCTGAGCTGGACCATGGGGCATCTGGTTGTGCATGTTCATAGGTGCCTGTCGAGGAGATTGACGGACAGCCGAGTTGTGGACATTTTGCTGCAAGTGGAACGGGAGTTGATGCTGATGAGGAACTTGCGGAACAGCATTTGGCGGGGCGGCTGGAGACATCGCATGAGTTGGGAACGGAGCCATCTCAAATGCCTTCGTGTAAGTAATGTGTATGGCCGATTCTGGCTTGTCTGCAGAAGTAGCAATCTTCCAGAGAACTGGTGTTTCGTAGGCTGGCTTCAAACCACCCGTGAGTGCCCAGTTCTTTCCGGGAGCTGGCTTGATGGATTCAATGTGGTTCAGTGAGTTGAACTTGCCCTTGATAGAAGGGCGATCTGCTTCGGCCATTGGCTTGCGTCGGAGGAGGGAACGAGTGATAGGGGCTGAGGGAGCAGCAATGACAGCAGATCTTGGGCTCGAGACATTGCTTGGATTGCCATTGGGGTTGAAGGAGGCAGCATGAGCATTTGGACGGAACTCGCCAATGGTTGGATTTAATCTAGCTCCCTGTGCGCTGGTGACTCCGCTCGAGCGTCTCGAGAAGTTTGGATCGCCATTTGCAGGGCCAGTTGGAGGCTGTCTCACTTCGTGTGCTGGAACGGGATTGGGAGGTGGCGGGTTTCCCTTGTTTTGCTCCAAGCTTCTCAATCGACC
Source organism: Neospermospora avenae (assembly GCA_014282315.1). Classification (NCBI taxonomy): domain Eukaryota; kingdom Fungi; phylum Ascomycota; class Leotiomycetes; order Helotiales; family Ploettnerulaceae; genus Neospermospora; species Neospermospora avenae. The sequence goes on along the minus strand of JACBAH010007718.1, from coordinate 9,468 downwards.
ACCTAAGCCAGGCATAGGACGAGCTTGTGGAGCTGAAGGTTGTGGAGCTTGAGAGGATCCTCTGTACGGTTGGTGTGCAAAGCCGGTGGTGCGAGGTGGGTTTTGGCGCGATGGGGCATTGGCAGGAGATGATCCATGAGTAGTGACAGCAGCAGGACGCTGGGCTGTTCGGGGGTCTAGAGGCGTAATCGGCTTGACACCTTCAGAAGGATTGGCCTTATTATCCTCTGCGTTGCGCCTCGCCTTCTCTGTTATCTCCTTCTGTTTTGCGGGATCCTTGGCGATGATCGGTACCAGGTCTTGAGGGACAGGAGTGGTAAGCTTGAAGCTATCTGCGAACTTCTTCAAGTCATTCAACTTGATTTCCTTATCGTTCCGCGCCCTTGATATGCGGCTTGCCTCAACGTTCTTTCGTTGTTGAGCGGCAAAGCCTTTGAAGGCACTGGCAACATCGCGCTCTACAGTTGCTGTGGCATTTGGAACCCCATCGGCTTTGACCTGAGGAGAAGCTGTCCGACTGGAGGATGAGCCTGCGACTGCAGCAGGTGCCTTTGGTTCGGGGGTGGCAGCGACACTCGACTCTGTGGCGGTGGGAGGTGTAGAAGCTTCAGTCTTGGAAATGTTGGGAAGGGCTGGGACAGCTGGCGTCTTGACCTTCTCTACAGCTGGCTTTTCGGGACGAGCAAGCTGTGAGGAAATGATGGCGGGATCTACTGGAGCTCCACTAACAGTCGAGGATCCAGTCGGGGCTCTCCTGGCCGGCGGAGTGTATTTGTTGTTTGAAGGGGCCAAAGGCGGGAAGTCCTGCTGTTGTCTGCGAACACCACTGTATCTACCGCAGAATTAGAATGATTGCCGAGCAGTTGAAACGAATTGACTTACTTGTCCTCCTCATCACCACCATTCTCGGTCCCGCCCAGGTTATCCATAATACGCTCCTCCGCAACGTGTGAGTTGTTCGTGTTGCCACGCTCAATCACCTTGGCAATCTTTTCAGCTTCGGCGAGACGTTGCTTGTACTGTGGGTGGTCCTTGTTGATAGTAGTAGTATAGATATTCTCATCGTAGTCAGTCTTCACGCCAAAACGTCGCTCGTTCTCAGCAAATTGATCCCACGCGCCTCCCTTGGAGGATGTCATTCTACCCGACTCCAATGAACCAAGAGTGTCTGCTGGGCCATCTGCAACCCATCTCTGCAGAGGGCGCTCTCCTTGGGCACGGTTACCAGAGATTGCGGTGTCAGTACGGAAGGAGCCTGGATTCTTGTCAGCAAGGACAAACACTGGTGGTGAAGCTATAGCAAACCATTCTGTCGACCTTCGTTCTTGCCTGAGCCGGTCATATCTTTTTTCTGGAAAGACATATTGGATTGCGAGTTTTTGGCTGTGCCGCTTGGTGTATCGGTGGCCTTCTTTCCTTGTTGTACCATATTCACCGGGTCACAATCTGGGTGTTTGTACGCAGTATTCTCGACGTACAGGAATTGATATGTGTACTTGGCAATCTATATCAAAGGCGAGTTAGCAGAATTCGAAAAAACAAATATTGTGGGTTGGCAAAAGGTGACGTCCTCCAGGGTGAGGCTCCTTGGAACCAATGCCGCCGATCGGGGCGCGATGTTACGCCAAAGTTGGTGGAATTGATCATAGAGCAGAGAAGGACATTCTTACCTCTCAATCGACAAAATGATCTGGGCAAATCTCCAGTGGCAGACAGCGCGCCAACCAATGTTTGATGCTGGCCTTGGTAGTCAGTGACGAGACCCCAAGCTCTTGCTGGTCAAGCTGCGTGACGCAAGAAACCAGTCTGCGAAAGAGAATGTCAGCACATGCGCAATGAAAAGTTCTTCGAAGCCGTGAAGCTTGCAGTTCGAGAGGTGGTGGGAAGTTCGAGTGTGGTAGCTTGAGCTCCGGTGCGTCTGTGCCAAAGGAGGTTGGGTTTGGATTAGGAAGTCTCACCTCAGAGAAGACTGCAAAGAGCTGCTGCTGTATCCTTCGCGCAACCACAATTACGGATGGCGAAAGGGGATATGATCGCAGATCAGAATCTACTCGAGTCTGCCGCAATTCGAAGTGCGAGCAGAGTGTGATGGTGATTGGGAAGGGAAGTCTGTCGTGAATGGAAAGTTGAACGAAGGGAGGGACGACAGGGCGGACTAGGGCGGCCGAGAAGCGATGATGCGCAAGTTCAAAATTAAGCTGAAGAGACAAGACAAAACAGCGCTCGAATAGAAAGAAGATAGAACAACTCGTTGACCGCTTGCACAATCAGACCATCAAACTGTGGACAGCAACAACAGAGGCGGGATAGAAGAGGAGGGGAGATGGAGATGGAGATAGAGGGAATGGAATGGAGTCGTTCGTTCGTCGGAATCGAACAGGTAAGGTGAGGTGAGGCAAGGTAGGTAGGTAGGTAGGTAAGGTAAGCTTGTGGGTGGAGTGGAGTGGACAGTATTGGAAAACTGTCGTTTCGAGACGGTTGGCTGGGCGTGCTGGCTTGGGCTCTGCTCTGTGGTGCTGCTCTTGCTCTGCTCTTACTACTCTGCTCTGGGATGGGAGTTGCAATCCGACGAAAGCGAGCTGTGACTGGTCGGAGGGGCGAGCAATTCACCTCTGAACCCCCTGCGAAGTCCGGGAGGGCTACACCACTTCCGGGGATGGAAGAGCTGGTGTGGGTGCGGCTGCGGGTGCGTGCGTGAGGGAGAGACAGTACTGGTGGAGGTTGGAGACCTGAGGCGACAAAGAAGTTGAGGCGGTCGGACCTGAATCAATCAAAGAATCAATCAAAGAATCAAGAGGAAGAGGAAGAGGAAGAAGAAGAAGTAGAAGATTCAATCGAAGCTTCTCTCGTCTCCTGGATTTGGTTTGACTTGATTATTGATCCTCTTCAAAGACAGCGACGGGAGTGTTTCATGAGAGGAGAGGGACAATAGGGATAGGGATTTCAGAAAAGTACCAACGGGCTGCTAGCTATGCCATGCTATGCCACGCCATGCCAGTCAAGGGCAAGTGGAAAGAGGGGTCTCCACCTGGGCACTTCGGTCTGGTGCCCACAAGTACCGGCACTATCTCTTGGCCTGCCCATCCTCTCTCGAAGTACAGTCTCGAATGCGTTTGTATGTTGAACATTGACACTTCTCACCAGTATATTATCGTCAATATCTAGAAGAAGAATGGAATCTCGTTTCCCTCGTGGCTACAGCGTCTGAGCTTCAGCAGTTCTCTTATCTTCTGCCCCCGATTCGTGATACAAGCGTGGATGCAGAAGTGTTCCTTTTGCATGTCTATTTCCGTGTCAACGGCTACCTATGGCTGTGCTCGGTTGCTGATAATCATGACATTGCGCCTGCCCCCAATGGTAATACAAATCAAGTACTTCTCAGCCTCTTTCGATGCCTCGAGCCCAGCTTACGCTGTACAGTAACAAAATCGAGTTTCTGATTTCGAGGAACTCGATTGTCGGGAAACTCCCAAAGCTCACTTCCCTCAAATATCAATGTGATGATTGCTCATTACAGGGAGCTCCCTTACATGCCCGGCAGTACCTCCGTAGAAACAGCCAAGACCGCTTTTGGTTTAGGTCCAAACCAGGCCCTCCCACGTAATTCGATCTCAATTCCCCGGATTTTGTAGATCATTGGCATATTCCGGGACGAAACTTGGGAAATCGCAGGGAGAGCTTCCACAGAGCCCTTCTCCAACAGTGAAAGCTCCTCGGCATGAGAAACAACGACCGGTTGTGATCGTGCAGGGACAAATGGGGTGTTTCGGCTTAACCATCGCCCAATCGTATCCGGTGAGATACAGCGATATGCATCATCCGCGCACTTCTGAAACACATAATCAATCCGGTCACAAACTATATGATATAGTCACAACCACCTCGGTTCAAGCACTTTGGTCAATTCGCAAACGATACTCTCAAATGGAGAGATTTGGGAGTGCATCGGACGAGGTGCGTGGCTGACTTGGAACCCTATCAAGGATAACAACCTCGAGTCAGGAGATGCATTACAAATACAGTATACTTATAACTGTGGAGTTCATCTGCAGGTACGGAACCACTACGATTTCTCAAAGAAAGGTTCTAAAGATGTACCAATCCTGATCTAATGTACCACCACTCCTCCAGGCGACCAGAATTGTCTTGTCACTTCGGGCTGAAACTTAACCAGCCATTGTAAAATTCAACCCAATAGACTCCCAGCCGTGCCACCTCTGGTTCCCGATGTCCCAACCCGGCTTCATAGCAAGCCCTTGACGAGAGGCTTCTGCTCCTTCCGTCCTACCGAAGTAGTATCACGGATGAGCCTCTGTCAGCTCGGAGACTCGATGACTTTAACTGAGCTGAAATATACGAAGGTACCACCAAGACCTTTGAGCAATTCACTGGGTTCATACTGCTTACAATCAAAGACATGTATATGATCGTTGTGACTTCTAAAACTCAGTACAGGTATTGCCATAGTTTGATACGAAAAGCTTGGCCATGCTGCGTCTTCCTATATGCAGATCTGTTGAAACAAATCAGGGAAGGACTTCTAGAAGCATTCCACTTGGGGATGAATAAGGCCGACCCAGCAGGTCTGAATTTGCTGTTAAGTCGATGACATTTCCAAGCCAACCAGACAACCTCATTGTCCATTGAGGAATAAAGCCTTGATCAATTACATACCCAACTCCTTGTAAGCTTAGATACCTTACAATCCCATTTATCCAATGCTTGCTATTTCCCCATAACTCGCACCTAAAACATCCACTTGGCAACTCGCTAAAGAACTCGAATTGCGCTACGGCGCCTCACCAGGAGTCGGCGTGGGCGTGCAGGGGATAGCGACCATCCCAATTCTGATACGAGTGAGAGTCAATCTCGTGAGCCTGTAAACATTCCGAACCTCACATCTTCACCCAACTTGCTCCATCGCGATCGTCAGCTCTAAGTTTCACATCACAGTATTGAGGGACAGGACGACGACCAAATGTCGCTATGATTATTTGCTAGAATCGTGCAAACACAGCAGCTGCCGGTGCAATCACAGCGATGCAGGCGCCTCCAACTTCACAAAGATCGATTCAGCGACGGTCTCCAGCTGCGGATCCGGGGCCTCCTCCAAGCGTGCCAGCGAGATCGATCTCTCCAGGGCCTGGTGCTCAGCCAAGGACGAGTTCGAATTCTGGAAAATCCGTACCAAATGGGAGTAGGAGACAAAATGTGAGTTCGCGTCTCGAGCGCATCTCTCAGCTTCACGGACATACCGATGGTCGCTTATGGTAGAGAATACAGAGTACTGATGCGTGTTCCTTCAGGTCCCATCTCCCACACCAAGTCAAAATGCTCCTCCTTTGTCCCAGATTGAGAAGAGCGTCACGCACCTCTTGGTAGCTACAAAGCAGCTTCTCGAAACTCTCACACAATGGTCCCGCCATCAAGCGACCGACGCGCAAGTCTCAGATGTCTACGTGCGCCTAGGATACGAGTTCAATATTGCTTGCAGGGCGTTCACCGCGATCAACGTGGATACCTCGGATTTGGGGAATGTTCCTGAGCTTCTGCGCCACATACTCGAGTCAACACTCAGCCAGGAAGCCAGCGTAGAGAGCTTGGAGAAGTATCTGCCAAGGATAAGGGATATTATTATAAACTTACTGCACGGATTAAAGCGAAAACAGCAGAAATTACGACAGAAGCAAGCTAGAGATAGCGGGAACACAAATGGCGACGCTTCTATTCCGCGAGCTAGCAGTATCAGCAGCGTAGGAAGTGCCAATACGGGACTCACAACACTTCTGGACCAGGGCATCCAGAACAATTTCCGAAGGGAAGATGGTAGCTCTGATGCAAGGGAAAGTATCAGCCAGACAGAGGCCTCTGTTCCTCCAAGGATGTCTTCAGCATCTTCGAGTCGGAGGAATGTCCCCGAAAGAGATCAATCTAGAGTGTCTTTATCGTCAAGCCAATCAACAATTTCGAGCACAACGATGCAAAGCATGCCAGTGCTACCACCATATCCAGCAGATGGGCAACCAGGACAGCCGCCATCTGGCCCAGCAGAGCTCGACGTGAATGATTTCCCACCCCCACCTCCACCACCCAAACAACAAAATGCTCTCGCAGCTTTACAAAGAGGCGGAGAACTTGAAAGGAGGGCTTCGCGAAGGTATTCGGCATATCAGATATCAAAGCACTTAGGCGCGTCTCCCAATGGGGTTCCTATGCTTCCACCTCCTCAAAATTCGCCGATACCGAATAGAGGGCGGAATGATGCTCGAGAGTCTATGCGGGCAGTACAAAACAGAGGAGAGCAGAAGCACGTCCGTCAACAGTCAAATCGACTAAATGTGGAAACCTCTCCTGCCCGTGTACCAAGTAGAATATCAGAAGAGCCTTCGCCTGGTCCTCCAGTATTCCCACAGCCAGTAGAATCCGCTGCAGATGACAGCCCGATTGTGAAGACTCCTGAGGACAAGGTTAGACAGCCGATCTTAGAGTTCGATGCTCCAAGCGCAACGTTACAAGGTCCTCCTTCAGATATAATTATGCAATTGCCCATACAACACCCAGAAACACTGGAAGTGCCTCGTCCAGGAACGCCTCAAGATCACAAGTCTGTAATAGTCACACAGCAAACTCCTCCAAGGTCATTAGGGGAGTCAAACTTTACTCCTGAGCAGTCTCCGCCGCGTGGGAAAGAACTAACAGTGTTCTTACAATACAAGACCAAAGTCAAGAAATTCGTGTTTGCGGATGGATACAATGACCTGTCAATGGCAAGAATACAATTGGCTTTCATCGAGAAATTCCAATGGAATACTCACAATAACGGTGTAGATTTACCTGAGATATACATCCAAGACCCAGTCTCTGGCGTCCGTCACGAGCTTGAGGATCTAGCAGATATCAAAGACCGATCAGTGCTAGTATTGAACATCGAAGTTCTAGATGAAGTGAAACGACACATTGACGAAGGTCTCGGAGGGATCAAGAAGATAATCGAAGGTGTGAAGGTTGCAGTAGACGACCAGCAAGCCACTATACAACGTGTCTCGGATCGTCAACAAGATGCGGCAAAAGAGATGGCTCGCCTAGCAAGCGTGCCCTCGACTTCATCCAGGGTATCATACATTAACAATCAAAAGTCTGCACCACTTAGCAGCACCTCAAAATTCGCAAACGCAGACCAGATCAACGAGCTTCACGGATTACGGCGAGATCTTGCAGTGATCAGACAAGTCTACTCCGAGTTCCAATCCGATGTCCAGAACTCAATGTCCACAATCCGCCAGAAGGCCTCTTCTGTCAAGACCGTAGCCGCAAAGACCGCCATCCCAGACATGAAGGGCGACTCCGGCCGCTCGTACGTCAACTCCGGCAAAAAGAACCTCAACGAAGATTCCGACAAATTAGTCGGCCAAGTCGACGACCTCCAAGACATCGTCGAAGACCTGCGCAAAGACGTCGTTCTCCGCGGTGTCCGACCTCTTCCTCGTCAACTCGAGACTGTCGCCAAAGATATCTCGCAAGCGACTATAGAACTCAAAAAGATGCAAGATTTCCTTAAGCGCGAACGTCCTGTCTGGACTAAGATCTGGGAGAAGGAACTCGAGACTGTGTGTAACGACAGGGAAGAACTTACTATGCAGGAAGATCTCGCTGCAGATCTTCAAGATGATCTCGAGAAGGCAGCGCAAACTTTCGCGTTGGTGGAACAAGCTACTAAAGAGCAGCTGAAAGACGTACCCGGCTCTTCAAACGCTGCACGCGTCCTCTCTCGAGGCTTGAATCACGTTATAGCAGCCGATCCATCCGTCGCAAAGGAAGGCGTATTAGGCGAAGTACGTGCTTTACAGCCGAATCATGAGAATCGACTAGAAGCTATCGAGCGAGCTGAGAAGTTACGACAGAAAGAACTTGAAAGTCGACGAGGAGGAGAGTTTCAGAAAGAGTTGGGCAGTTTTGTGGAGGAGGGAAAGTTAAAGAAAGCCGGTGGGTTTGAGGAGGTGGAACGAGCGAGGAAGTTGAAGGATGAGAGGATTAGGAAGGAGGTTTGGGAGAGGCAGAATGGGATGACGCAGGCTGATGCTCTTGTGGCTGAGGACGCTGAAGAACCTGCCGTGGAGGAAGACGGCGAGGAGCATGCTGAGGCGACTCCTGACATCTGAGTCTCGTATCCTGTTTAAAGAGTTCTGATGGGTGCAGATTGGTGGGTGTCGCGATTTTTTCGACACTTCTTACTTTCAGCGTGGCGTACTAGGAATCAGGATGCATTTCCATCATTGTCTTGCGTTGCTCTTGTTTCTAGGTGGGATGCTCGAATCATCTGCTTTACGTTGCTCGTTGGCCTTGGCACGCACGCATACTGCCTGTAAGATATATATGGATGGGTGAACGGATTGAAGGATTGAAGGATCGAAGGACGCGAGAAGGGACAGGGACCAGAAATTAGAAACATCATATGGGAAGGAGCATGAGGGAAGATGGAAGGGGTAAGAGCAAGATACAGACGAGATGAGCTGAGAAGATATGCAATGCGATGCGATGGTCTTAGATTTAGGGGGCTCACCGGCGGCGAACTAGCTAGCATGCAGCGGACTGACGTTCCTGTTCGAATCTCTATATAATACCAGCTTTCGTGTCGTCTACTTCCGGCAATGGAATGGAGCCAGTTTGCAAAGACAATTCTCGCTGCTTACCGATCACATGTGCTTCCGCGTCTCACGTCTGCTGACTTCGCGATGCGTCCCTAGATACCGTAAAGGCTGCGAGTACTATCTATGGAGTATTGTAGCATAAACAACCATTTCATTTCCATTCAGTCCATCTCACCGTCGAAGTTGGGTTCCGTGGGAATTCTGTCCAATACTCGCAAATACATTACATCACAGCAAGCAAATCATTCCAAGTCCAACCTCATCTCATCAAGTACCGTCTACAAATCAACACGTCCTAGGTAATCAATCAACTCTTAAAATCAATCTTCCAATCAATCAATCAAGAAAGAAAGACTAAATCTCGTTGTCAAACGACATGCTTTATATCGACACCTTTCCGACCTTGAGTCTTGATTCGCTCTGCACCGCTCACTCACTCACTCACTCCCTTGATATCCATTTTATCCATTTCATCCAATGAATTCAATACCAATACCACACGCTGGAATGCAAAGCAAAAGCATTTCTTGACTTTTCTTGAGAGCCTTAGCCTATTTACTTTGATGGCACAGCACGTCCACAGGACCTCAGCTTCCACTTGCACTTGTGATAGATTATCACATCACCAATTGCAATGTCAATTTCAATTCCAATATCAAGAGGACAGTAAGAGTGACGGTATCATAGATATATCATTCTTTCTATCCTATCCTACTTACTTCTGAATGGAACAAAGCATGCACGAATTCCTGTATAAATGAGCGGTCTATGTGTGAGAAGAATACCCCTTCCACCAAAGCTTAAGCTCAAGCTCGAATGA
>JACBAH010007717.1:0-60038 GCA_014282315.1 Neospermospora avenae | reverse complement strand
TTCTCCTAAAATCTTTAGCACCTCAGATCTGCAATATATATATATATATATATTATATATCTATATATACTTTACACAATTGTACGAAATTATAGCTACTCAAGCATCAAATCAAGTGAACAACAAACTATGAGGAGCAACTCGCTCTGTCGCCGACCAAGTTTATGTCAGACTCAACTGATTTTCATGGTATGGAAGCCTTGGAAGAAAATGTCACACGACTCATCGATGGTCTCCTCGAAGGCTCTTCGAGACTTTGGCCGACAGGACGAGCAAGAGTGCGTGCCCTTCTACAAGCATTCCGAGTACGAGCAGACCAAGGAAGCTGATAGGTAATAAGAAAGAAGGGACATACCTTATAAATGAGCTACCCCATGAAATTGGCTCAATGTTCAAGGACCTTCATAACCCTCATCTTGACATGATGTCTGGTTTCCTCACCGCGTCCGATAGTATTTTAGAACGCCGAGTAGCACTTTCTGCAGCTAGAGCCGCTTTCAATGCACATGTTGCCATACATGTAGAATCTGAGTAACGGGTACCGACAGCAGTCTCTACGCCTCCATACCTGGATGAATCTAGTCACGGAAGCGACGCAGACCTCTCACTGGTGTTTGCGAACATGCCTCCTGGGGTTAATGTAGCAGAGATGTGGAGACTGTATCATGAGACACATTACGGAGCTCCAGTTGGTTACGGAGCACCAGATAGCTCAGCACAAGGAGCCTCAAACAGTACGGCATCGACTCCAGAATCAATGCCAGGACTTGTTCCAACTACGGAGAGAGATATTGCGGCAGCAAGTTTGGTGTTACTGCGTGAAACACGGGGGCGTTGTCCCGTGGAACAATAGGTATGTGGAGCGACGGAGATACGATTGTCTCAATACATTTTACAGCAGCTAATAACTTTCATCGTTCTCGATCACCCTCCGCAGTAAACCGCGAAAGGAATCACCAGTGACCAGCGCCGATCAATCCATTGCCTTCTCAAGCTACCGAGCATGAGGTACATGTAAATGCGACCCATGTTGCCAGCATACTTAGCATCCTCAGAGCTGTTCCAAACCCACCAGTTGACGGCACACGTCTATCAAGTCCGGCTCTTGAGCCCCATGACGTAAGTAAGGATGAAAAGATACAGAGTTATATTGAGCCAATGCGAAAATATGCCAGTAGTCCAACAATACTGCTTCTCCCTCTTATTTCAATTCGAAGTTCATCGAGTATGACATCCCGATGTAGCGGAGACGTTCCCCAAGCCCGAAGACTTTCGAGACATAGGAGCTCACATGCTAGAGAGAGATATCGCTCGCCTGAATCGGGCCGCTGAAATTTATGATGCTTTTATGCTCGCCTGTAGGAAACATCTCCGTCTGGTGAGGGACCACGATGGTACAGTTCCAGAGGATGCCCACGAGATTCCTGTACTTCCAGAGATTTGTCGGACATTTCATAGCTCCACACTGACTGTGGATACTAATGCATGGTGCCGTGTTATTATGTCACATACTGGGGTGTCGTCGTTCTATTCAAGATACAGGAGCTAGGCTGTGAGGTCAAAGTAAAATCCCTAATGGCTGATGTCAAGGTTCTGTATAGACAAGAGAGATGTTCTAGAAACAAGTTTCGCACATTTTGATTTTCGGATTGAGCCGGTAGGCACAGAAGACCATAATCTGGTATGCATACATGATTTCTTGCACATACTGAGGCGCTAAGTCTTGCAATGATTGAGCGGCTAGTTGCTAGCGTGAAGATTTTGTTACTTATTTTAATCTCTCGACTAAATCGGTCGAAGTGACGCGAATAGTTTAAGTAGTTAAACAATTTGTACGGAAAATAGTGAAAGTTGATCGCGCATATGTGTTTAGACCACTGAACGCTCGATTGTCAGTCATGCCTGATGGTAGGTGTCAATCTGAGTACACGAGAGTTATTGATGAAGATCCGAGCATCACATTCTACAGTACAACAGTTGGATTTAAAGGGCCACGAATTTGTTTTGGGGACAATTTGACGATTTCTTCTTCGACTCTGATCGATCGATAACAAAGACAAGCGTAAGATATCGGATCGGGATCCAGCGCAAAAGTATCACGCCCTCCCAGAACGCCATGACAAGAACCCAGGTATCCATAAGGCTTGTCCCAATGTATCTTAACCAGTCTTATCGTCTTACTGCGATCAAACTTTCCTCTTGGCCACAGTCAATGCGAACAGAGCATCCACGTACAGAGGTGGCTCTCCCGGGTCTTCGGGAATAGCCGAGGCAAGGTGTGGATTTATCTCTGGAAGATCAAGATTCAGAAGTTCTACAGCGGGAGTTGGCAGTGGTGTTGCAATTGGGCTTATGTGACCATTCTTCCCCATCGGAGTCAAAAGTCTCGTCGGGCTCTTGACTGAACTACCTGCACTCGAATGTTCTTGGAAAAGCGATCCCTCGCTTGCAATTACCAGCACATTAGGTACAGCGAGACTATTCGCATTTTGGGGGTCGGGTTTTGCTAGGAACTGCTCAGAAGAATTCTCGCCTCTCAGTTTAGCTACGGATCGAGGTCTGTCCCAAAATCTGACTTTTGACGGGCCATGGTATGGCTTGCTCGTTTGCTCCGGTAATTGATTCCCATACATGTCGACATGTTCTCCCATGGCAACATCGTTGCGACTGTGCTTGGTGGCTGTAGAGCTTCGGGTGCTCGAAGGTTGAATTGAAGTGTTTTCATCGTCGAAGTATTCTTCGGTATAAGAACGCTCAACGTCTAAAAGTGGCACGAACTCTCGGTAGATGCTTTTGGCAAAGAAGGTGTGATATGGGGAGTTATCGTACACACGCTGCTGCGTTTTGAAAAGATCCAGAGGTGTGAATGTTAACTTTCTGCCAGGGGCACGACTATGAAGTGGTAGTATAGCCCTGAATGCGATCAGTAAGGCGACTCCCGGGGGCGAGCCTTTGTCTTTTCCACGGCAAGGTATGTCGAAGGGACGAGAGATCAGCATAGAATCATTAAACAGCGTATCTTCGATCTCTCCTTTGAGAGCTTCTAGTGTTCTGAGCAAATCTTCGGCAAATTGTCGCTTTTCACTATCTTTGTTGCTTGGCTTTGAATCCTTGTAAAGTTGCTTTCCAACAACAGAGACGGTCATATCTTCCATGTTATTGAGATATGAGATTTGCCATGGCTCCAATGAGTCAAAGGGAGCCTGCATAGTTGGCAATTGATTTTTGGCGTCTCTCCGCACCAGTACGTCGAAGCCTCTTCTTCCAACCGCTATCGATGCACGAATAGCAAAACAGCCTAAGTGAACACCTGGTTCGAGGATGTGGTGGTCCGTGTAGTATGTTCGCATAATATCAAAATGACGAGCTAGGATACGAGCTCCTACCCGCACACTGTTCGCTATTATTTTGGTAACGCTAGAAGTGTGGGCGAATCGAAAACCAATGGCCTCAAGTTGAACAACTTGAAGTCTCTCTGCCCTACTGACAAGAAAGAGCAGCTGACCTTTACCGAGCGAAGAGCCATCATTTCCATCTCGTTCGAGATCCAGTAACGAGCTGGCCATTGTGGCAACACTTTTTTGACCTTTCTCTAATGTTGTAACTCCCACTCCGGTGGTGACAACATCGTCATATAGGACGCCTAGATTTTCAATAGGCTGATGAAGATCCGCCGCAAGCTCAGTCACTGCGAGGCAGAATAGCTCCCGAAATACGATCGAGTAGTCATTGATCGGCGTTCCTGATTCTTTGAAAAGAGCTGCATCATCTAGGGAGCCCATACGAGCTTTTATACCAGTCCGAAGGAGGTGTCGTCTCATCCCGGGAAAAAGATGTGAGATCGCCAGCCAATTATGACTTGCTCTGAACAGCCATTGGAACACTGGATGGCCCACACCAAACACATCATCAAGAGACTGTCAGATATTTAGCTTCCAACCCCGGAACGTGGATTGTGGACCAACCTTCTCAAACCATGAATTTGCAATTTTACGTCTCGGCAAAAACCCCTCGTGTGTGACACAAATCCTCCCCTGAGAATCAAATATGACAGTGGCTAGAACCACTTGCTCCGCTCTTTTCGCAGCTCGCAACATACGACCTTGTTCGAGTAGGGTAAGAAATATCAGAGTCATGCAACAAACGATGGACTGGGGGCATCAGCGAGTACCGGGTTCTGCAGAATTATGGGCGTACCAGAACGATGACAACAGTCACTACTGTACTCTTGGAGAAATTATCCGAGATATCAGGATCCCAACCGTTAAGACGATAACTGGTACCAATGGACATAAGCCAGTGCATCCCAGAGATACCACTAGCAAGCATAACTGCACACAGAGCTCTTTTCCACCACGAAGTGTGCCAAGCAGCACGAAGCATGAAGAAAGCAAGGAGAGCAACCACACTGGCCACAACTGCGAGTATCGAAGCTCCGATAATGAGGCCGAGATCGAATATGCAATCGTAGTGAAGTAGGCTGTATTGACCCAGGTAATGCATGCCACATGCCCCTAATCCAGCCAGGACGCCCCCTAAAAGAGCGCGAGGAATACTCCCTTCATTGGATCCAGCGACCCATAGAGCGATCAGTTGAATAACTACCGGTACGAAAAACGAGACAACCGTGATAACGGGGCTAATGGTCCATTGGATCTCGGGCTGTCCCTTTCCAAGAACAATGGCACAGTCTCCAATGAAATGCATGCACCACGTAGTAATGCCTCCCATCGAGAGGGAAGCAGCCACAATGAGGAGACTAACAGTCCATCAGCTCTTGAAATTTACTCTGAAGAGTTGATTGAGTACTTATTGTACGAGCCATTCGATGCTGTGCGCCTCTTCATGATCTCCAGTGTTGTGAAAGCACCGAGGCAACTAACAAAATACGACAAGACCACGTAGCCAGCTTTGTAGCTTTTCGATACTATCTCTCCCTGCAGCGAAATCAATTCCGCAGTCGCTGTCCCGTTTCCCGATATTGTCATGATTACTAGTCGAGTTGCGGAGGTATTCGTCCAATTTGCGATAGAGTGATTATATCTAGCTTGGCTAGCCGCCTCATAGGAACTGCGAGATATGGTGGTAGGCTTGGAGAATTGTAAGTCGAGAAGAACTAGATATTTTGAAAAGTTTGGGTTTCGAAGAAGATGGAGGTGTATGCTTATGGAAAAGGTTCCAGTAGAGGAATAGGAATAGCGAGCGACGAAGAGTAGGTAATCAGGTAAGGCGAACCGTAGGAGCTGAGGCTCGCATACGATCTTGAAAAGGTATAGGAGGGAACATTTACGAAAAACCAATATGAATTCTGTAGAAGCTCTGCTGGTCTAGAATAATTAATCTACTCTACCTATCTCAACTTGAAAGGGAAAGAGCGGTCCGCGAAAAAGCCACGAGCAGCACATGACAATTGGAAATTTTCCAGGGCTCCGCAACAAGCTCTTGAGTAATTGCAGAGCATAATCTTGAGAAATGAGTGTTCATGAGAAGCTAGATGTCCTTCAACGCGGCTGTGGATATAATGAAGTTGGAGAAATGAATGAGTTATGCACAATATCCTCAGAATGTCCAAATTGAGCCGCGCAAAATCATCAGTCCAGATAACAGCGGTAATTTTTGATAACAAGCAAAGACGAAGGAGCAACAGAGAGACAACGAACTGCAAATAAGATGAGCAAATTAGAATTGCAATACTTCATGCAGCAATTCACCTGCGCTCACGGCCCAGCAAACGTCGGCAATTGGTGCCGATGGACTATTTAGAATACCTCACTTCATGTCATTTAAAGCAGATTAAACACCAATCCCTCGTCAGGCCCTACTTCACCATTGCAAAGCCTCTCCCAGCCCTTTGCAACATCACCCATTCCATTGCCCCAAACCAGACGCAACCCCTTCACAGCACCCTGCTCCTTGAAAGCAGCGAACTTATTTCGATAATCATCGAAATACTTCTGCTCCCCCACAAGCTTCATCGCCTGATCAGTCACCGCTGAAGCATTGATAGTCGGCTTAGCATCACCACCCGCTTTATGTCTAGCCATGAACGCGGCAGTTGCTTGCTCTGGACTGATTGCTACAACCTCGCCGCCAATACCGAGCTGGACCACGTCTTTGTGAGTTGGAAGAAGCTTGGCTGCCCATCTATCCGAAGCACCACCTCGAGCGCCGAAATCACAAATGACGATCTTTGAATCTTCTTGCAGGCCCAACTCGGATATGGAATCCTCTGAGTCAGCGCTGTATGCGAGGACTTTGTCATACAAGCCTGTGTCTTCAGTGAAGCTTTTCGATGCTTCAGACCCAATTGCAATGACACTTCGAGGTGTACTGTCTTCGGGACGGCCATTTTTGAGTCCCCAAGCGAATGAAAGTGCCGTCTTACCACTGCCAGAAAACACGAGTACGACTGTATTCGGGTCCAGAGACCCTTTTTGCAGATTCCAGCTGTCGTCTGGAGTGCCGGATGGGGTAGCAAGTTCTTCCGAATTCCAGGGAAAGAGGAAGCGGTTCATACAATATGCAGTCGCGAAGAGGAAGTAATTGGATTCGAGGCCTTGTCCTTCTAGAGCTTGTGATCTTTCTTGCTCGGTCTTGAATGGCGGAGAGGTGTAGTAGCGATTGTAAATTGCCAGAACATGTGCTCGGTGTTTACTGACTTCAAAGAATTGCTGAGCAACCTTGTCGTTGATTTTGACTTCCATGTCAACAGACAAACTACCGATGGGAAGGTATCCGAAAACTTGTGTTCCAATCTCAATACTGGTAACGTTGCTTTCAATCACTTCTCCAAAACCCCAGCAGGAGATCCGTCCGAACTTTGTCGGATCCGAGTACTCAATCGGTATGGATGCTGGGAGAGGGTGTATATCCCACCAGCCGAGCATATGTCCAAAACGAGCATAGCTTAAATTATTAGTCGTAAGAGAGATGACAGTAGGCTTGACACGAATTGAAGAAAAGCCCAGAGGCGTAAGAGGATAGGCATGTGGGAGGGACACAATATGCTGATCTTCATAATTTTGCCTCGAAAGGACTTGGATCGCCGGTACGTGTGTTGCCATTTTACTAGGTGCTTAACTCTGACTGCAGACTTCTGAATCTGTGGCTGACTGAACATTTCTTCACGGCTTATATATGAGAGCTGGTGGAGCCAACTAAGCGATGGGACCTATTATGGCAAGCATAATAGTGCGAAGCGAAGCCGTCAGCATGAGGGGTTAAAGTCCGTACACTTTACCTCGCCGAGTACTTCCGGTGTATTGAGCAGATAAACCATAACAACCAATAATTACCCGTTTATGGACAGCCAATGGGTGTGGTTTCGATGTTCAAAAGTACCTGCCAAGCATGGGATCGAAGTGGCCAAGCTGCCAGGCTGCGCTCGATACTACCTATGAGTCAGAATGGTGGGACGACCTCCAAGACTTTTATCAATCCCGTGCCAAAACCATGAACGTCTGGTCGAGAGGATTCATATTTGTTAGTTTGCTTCGGGAACTTTTTGCTCGTCTGTGTCTGTTTCTAGTTCCGTCCAAGAATCTGCAGGTCTGTCAATAATCCAGGTATGATATGATTGGGAGCCAAGAAACTCACAGTAGGAAGCTTTCCAAAATGACATGACTGGCAAAGCAAGTAAAAGAATCGGGACCAGTTGTCCAAAGCCCAATGTGTCCTCGCTTTCCACCTCATCAGATCTCATAATATCGTGTCCTATTTTGCGATCATTGATCACCCAACTTATTCCGAGACCAAACCAGGCAGTCTGAAATAAGATCTCGAACGTTTCCGAGGCATACAAGAACCACAGGCATAGAAACCAATTACGACCGATTTTGTATGGTCCATGAGATAACGAGGATCCGATGGCATCTTCGATACGCTTGTCCCAGCTTTGATTTTTTTCACGCGTAGCTAGCCATTCTGTCCGGGTGTTCGCGAAGAGGCCAATGAGAGCCATTGGGTAGCTGGACAGTATGAAGACAAAGTTGTCAACCAACCACGTTCTTGGCTCGCCTGTTTTAGGTGTCGAAGGGACACAGTTTACTGGACATTGAAAACTTTGATAGGACTCCCCATAGCCAGCAGCCCAGGCAGTGTACAGAAGGAGGACTGCCATAGTAACCATGAACACAGCTCGCCATATCGAACGATACTCAATCAAATTTGATTTCCTGCGTGTCTTTGCCGCTTGTTTTCTGGTAGTTTGAGCTGTTATCCTCTCATCCGAAAGCCAGTCTCGCAGAACAACAAGTGACAACGAATGAGTGTGGAGCTGAAACATGCTAAGTTGTTAGCCATGCTGTAATGATAAACAGTGATGGCACCTTGACCTTTCATGTAGATTATTGTGACAAGCATGTTTGGTTGGACTGCGAGGACAGGGACCGGGGACCCGAAGCATGAAGTTCAATGAGTGATACAGGGCTGTTCTAAGGCCTGTCTGATCAATCTCTACGGACTGTACGTAGCCTTGATAGTCTTTCTAGCATTGAGGATCCATCCCTGGGTGCCTTTTGTCACCGACAAACTATGCCGTTGCGTACATAGGCCTTTTTCTCTTCTCGACCCGTTGTCAACTGTTTTGGACATGGTGTTATTTAGGGTGATGGTCCCCGTGTATTGAGACAGGGCATAAACGCGTCAAATTGGATACAACCAAGGAAGCTAACAACAGAGTGGTAAGCAAGCAGGGTAAAGGAAAGAGGTAAGTCGTGTTGCAGAACAGAAGAGCTATCTCTGCTGTACGAAGATTTGCATGCGTGATAGGCCTGGGTGAAGGGTAGCTTTTCATATGTACAGAAAAACCCGCTAGAAATTGACATGCATGTCCTATATGAGAGCTTCAAAGTGGCAGCCTCTCGCAATTGAAATATTCAGACTCATAGCCTGACCAATACTTAGTATTGCAAAGTCTGTGCCTGTCCGTTCTGCTCACCACTCCTCAGCATCTTCTCCAGAATCTCCAAATCGACTAAAGCCTCTTGGGGAGACTGCGCCGAAATAGCCTTGCCGTCGACAAGACCCTGAGCCCAAGCCGCAACTTCTTGCTTAACACCACTTCCTTCATTGCTGAAGTCTGTATCGGTGACTTTGTTGCCATCCACCAACGTAACGGTGACCTTGCCTCTGGTCACAGTCACTGTACCCTTTTCGCAAGCTACTGTGTACCCGTTTCCGGAAAGCGTTGTACCGAAAGAGACCGAGAAAGTGCCTGAGATGCCAGACTTAGTCTTCCATATCGCATCAACCGTATCGACAGGTGGGAGATGCTTTTGGAGAAGATGTGTGTATGCCGTCAACGAAGTAGGTGTTGCCGATTCGCCCAGAAGCATTCTCGTGGCAGCGATGAAATGGACCCCTCCATCGAGAAGGAAGCCTCCCTGATATTCAGGCTTCTTGCGCCAAGCAGTCTCTGTTCATGATCATCAGCTTTGTACCTCACCCAATGAAAACCTCATGAAGACTACCGATATATTTGCCTCCTAGTGCGACATGCGTGAACATTGTCGATCTGAACCCCAAGATCCTGCCTAGCTTCTCGACCTCCTGCTTGCCGAAGACAAAAGAGTCCAAGAAGCGGAAATTTTCAGCCACAGCCCATGTTGCACCATTCTTTACCTTGTTGCTTTTGGAGAATTTGATGAGGTGCTCTGCGCGCTTGATGTCGCCTGCGATAGGCTTCTCTGACAAGACATGCTTGCCTGCAACGAGAGCGGCTTCGATGAATTCGGGCTGGGTGAGGATTGGGAGGGCGAGGATGACTGCAGTGATATCCTCTCGTAGAAGTAAATCGTGGTATGTATTTCCGACGCCTGAATCGTCTGAGTAGAGGTCGACACCAGCATTCAGAGCTTTGGCAGATTTCAGGGATCGCGAATAGATAGCTTTGAGAGTGAGGTTGGAGCTTGCTTTGACAGCTGGCTGATAAGGTGGGGTAGTAAGCGTTGATCCTCATAAAGTTTACGGAAGGTAAAGATACGTACAAGGTGCTCCTCGGTCACAAAGATTCCACTGCCGATGATCGCTACGCCGATAGACATTTTGTGACGATATTTGGAGATCTGTTGGAAAGTGTTCCAGGCATCTATTTGTAAAGATGTTGAATGGCGATGGAGGGGTAGCACGAGGAGTATCAAGGACGTGAAGACAACTTAGAATCACCTTGATTGGACGACTTCATGAAAATCAATACCTAGGACGAAATTTAATGTATTTACTCAAGATGTGATGACGTAGCTCCGAACTCGAATTGAACGAAATCCAATGTTACACAGCACTTCAATTAGTACCTCACTTCTATGTTGTTTGTTGGGAGAATTACATTAGGAAGGTTTGGCGACGACTTGGCATGTACAGAACCAGCTCCGAGACTCTTGATTCAATCTTGGTATCAGATGCGATAGGTTTGCACGCTAGCAGACTTCCTACTTTGGATCTTGTTGCGTATGTATTAAGACACCTAAAATGCATAGCTTGTCATTCTTTCGAGATTTGTTGATTATAGGTTGAAAAATCGCTTCTGCGCTGACAAAATTCTCCTAGTAGGTGACCAAGTATTTCGTTTATCTACCATTCATACGTTAGAGTAAGATCGTCTTCATCGAAGTGGGATCAACCCAATTCTCGTAGGCCATTACTAGACGTCGCAAATTTGTAGGAAGTTGTGCAGTCGTTCATTTCTCTTTGATTGCCATAACAAGTATAACGCTAATCAGCAAGTAGCACTACACTTCCTCTCCAAGTCTAATAGTCCCTGAACACAAACTCAGCATATCTACTCGCATCCAGCACCTCTGTCTCTCACAGCCTTGCTACATGGAAATACCCGAGTCCCTTCTTGGTCTCTGGCCATCGGAAGATCTGCAGATGGGACCACTGGCCACTTTGGATGACCGATTCTTTCGGGTCGAGTCTGAAGATCCTCCTGCCCGGCGCCCGAGACTCCGCAGGATAGGACCAATGTCCTCACTTGAAGGTGGCGTTAAAGTGACGGGTTGGATATGATGAACGCGACGCCCAGCTCGACGCCCTGCTCTGCGTCGACGACGAACCGGCTGATGGCACGAACACGTGCATCGTCCATTACACCCGCCTCTGTTCCCACGCCCACGATCTTCTGGACGACGGACCATGATATCATCTGACTCAGAACTCGTCCTATTTTCTGAGTACTTGGAAGAATTTGAAGTCACAGGATCGGCAAACATCGATACACCATGAGCTACAGAGTTGCTCGGCTTGACTTCCTGCTCTTCCCGCCCGTTCCCTCGCTTGCGTGTTTCCTCCTCCAAGTCTGGAGTAATTGGCGATGTGGGAGGAGTGATGTCGACCGTAAGTCCGGTCGAGGACTCAGACGAATCTCTGATAAAACGAATGTGGTGTACAAGACCTTTCGATGTGCGAGCACGATCGATTGCACGGTAGGCCATTGCTGGTATTGAGTCTGCCTTTTAGGGGAGGAGATTGCCTGACGGGTCTTGGAGTATTGTATTCTTGGTAATCAGATATGCCTATGTTGATGTTGATGTTGATATAAAAAGTAAGTTGACAAGTTCGTTCTGTAGCACAGCTGTAGAAATTTGTACTCTGCGTTGGGTTGTCTTTGATAGGAAAGTGCGATTTGTCCCAGAGGCCTGAATGGACATTGTAGGAAGGAGCAGCTTGATGAGGTCGACTGTAGATAGGATGACCTGCTATTAGAATGATACGTTACCCAAATCAATAGCAACCGATTTCCTCAAGATTAGTGAGCTCATCTTTCTTCCATTCCTTTGAGCAAATATGAATCTCTTTTCCAGTTCACTCATGTTTCTGAGCAGGATCTGTCTGCTGGGCTAACAAAAGTGATATCATTTGAAAGTCAAGGACGCGAGAGGATCCAAGCAAGATCTTTGGCAGGCAAAAGTACCTTGTAGATGTGTCAACGGGACGAGAATAAAATTTCCGATTTCTCTATCGCCCTGATTGTGTGAGGCCTTTGCCCTTCCAAGGTCCAACCGAATTGACCCAAACTAGGTAGATTATTCGAGCAAGTAATGAGACTTTGATTATCCTCTCGACCTGTGAGAGCATCCTCAAATTCGTCCGACAACGCAAGCTCCCATTGTGATCGTTGAAGAACGATGCACCAACCAAACATGTCACTTAACATGCAGAATTTCAAAGGAGCAATCAAGAGGCCAGACACCCTTGAGCGCTAGGAATAGCCTCCAATCACACGATTATCTTTACCAAAGCAGCATTCAGACTTGAGCTTCATGATTGGCCTGGGAATTCTTTTGGCGCCAGCCTTCCCGGGCGTCTATATCTCCAACCAGTGAAGCGCACGCTGGAGCTACCCTGTCCTACAGCCAATGCAGTAAGGGAGCACGGCGTAGAGCAATGCTAATTATGGCATGGGAATCTGATGTCAAATATAGATAGACATTGGTCTTCGCAATTTTTTTTTATCTTAGGCTTCATTATCGATAGATCGCGACTGGCAACACGATATCACAGAAATCAAGAGATACTACTTGAAGACAAGAGAAGATGGTGCGATTAAGCTTGTTTGAGCTGGCCACCGTGGGTACGTTCTCGAATCCGGGGATGTTTTGGCAGTGCGGGACAGCCTTCTAGCCAGGAACGCGCGCCCAGAGATCTATGGCTGACATCAATCAACAGCATCAGTATTGCTTTTCAGCACAGCAGCAATAGATACAACCGTTGGCGCAAGCTTCCACGCCAAAGATCATAGCATCGATTTTGCGCTCAATATCCCCCAGGGAGACGACAACGATGACCTTTACTTCACGATCGTCGCACCGAGCGTCAGCACCTGGATTGTCAGTAATGCGCTCTGGTTCTATGACTTCTGCTGACTGCTTCAGGCCATTGGAATGGGCAGTGACAAGATGGCGGGCTCCTTGATTTTCATGGCATACTCTGATACTTCTGGAAAGAACATAACTCTCAGTCCACGATTTTCGCATGGCAACATCGAGCCCTCCCATACAAAGGACATTGCTGTGGAAGTACTCCCTGGCACGCAGATCACAGAAGGGATCTATACAGTCAATGCCGTGTGCAAGAACTGTCGGAAATGGAAAGGAGGTTCGATCGATCCAACGAATACAGCAGCCAAATTCATATACGCTACTGGTCCTGGAGGAAGTTTAAAAAGCAATTCCTTGACGGCTGATGTCAAACGCCATGATCTTTACGGAGCTTTCACCATGGATCTGACCAAAGCTTTTGGGGTGAAAGGGGTGCCGGTGATTCGTTTCGCGGATTCTACTGGGACAGTGCAAATACAAGACAACTCGGACCGCGATTTCGCACCACCTGCTCATGCTGTTCTCATGATTCTAGCATTCGTTGGGCTAATGCCACTTGCTGTCATGGTACTACGAATCCTCAACAGTCCAAAATGGCACGGAGTAGCACAGACTGCGTCTACGCTCGTAGCTTTGATCGGGGTGGGTGTCGGAATCAAAGCTGGTATGCAGTACAATCGAGTCAGTAACCAGAAAGGCTCTGAAATTACATTCCTGACAAATGACAGACCAAGAAATTCAATTCGGCCCATCAGATTTTCGGCAGCATAATCATAGTAGCTATGATCTGTCAATTCGTCATTGGGTTCCTCCATCACAGAATGTACAAGAAGACACAATTACCAACCAAGCTTGCACCCGTTCATATCTGGCTGGGTCGTGTTGTAATCCCAGCCGGGATAGTGAACGGATTCATAGGATTTCCTCTAGCTTTGAACCCAAAATACAATTGGGCGCTGCTTGCCTGCGTACTTCTCGTTGTCGTCATAGCTGGACCATTTGCATTCTGGAGGTTTCGGAAGGACATCAGCAAAAAGAATGCTACTCAAGAACCGACGGGATATCAAGCCCAGCCTTGGACAAGGTCCGAAGCTCGAAGTGATATCAGTCTAAACCAGATGGACTATCAACAACAGCGCAATCACCCCTCTATCTACCAAGAGTCCGTGCAGGGTAGACAATTCGTTTGATTGCAATAAGTATTTGAGGCACTTGGGAGGCATTTGGGAAGGCGTGTGGAAATTTTATCGGCAATCCGGATGAGGCGTTTAGGCATAGGATTGGGTTTGGGACGTCTTGTAGCCCTACGGCTCTGTTGCAATCAGCTCAGTGTAAAACAAAAATTGGAGTTACACTTGTCACTTGTATTGATCATTGATATGGCCAATACCCAAAATCTTGGCACAAAAGTCATAGAGTTAAAGTGGACATGTCAGCTAATCAATTCCGGAAGTATGCACCTCTTCCAAAATGAACAGACCTAAAGTTAGTGACCAGAAAAGCGACTTGGCAAGCTGACATTGATAAGCTCCTGAGTGTAGCTTTTTATGAAATTCAATGTCGTGACAGTTTCTGGTACTATCAATATTACATCCTCCAAAAGTCATGGAACGGTTTCGTGACATTGATAAGCAACAAGTTGAAAGCGAAAATGCCGCTCACCGCCAATAAAAGTTCAACCTCGATTTGCTAATCGTGGCTTTAAAATCGTCAGCTATACCCTTATCATAAGGAATGCAGTACTTATGCAGGCTGATCCGGGTCTGTAGTATCTGACAATAATTCCATAGCTATCAGCGCGCTCAACCTCTCTGGTGCGCCAGGTGCACACACAAGCCCAACAACACCAACTTAGCCTAATTTTCCGATTCTCCCATTATAGCTCTGACCTTCAGCATTATCATCTTCCTCTGGTTTCTCTACGCATTTGATCGCTTCCTGTCCTTGCAGTCGCAGACTCTAACGTTCATACTTCACTTCCCCCCTTTCAGCGAGATATTGAAACCCATCATCTTGCCTGTAGCAAAGATCCAGCAACTCGACGGTCGTCTGTCTGCCTCGAATGTCTGCTATTATAATCCAGCTATGATGTAATTACCCGAAAAAATACTTAAAAGACTTCTTGTCATCTTCTTCCTTGACGTGTCGGGAAGTGGATCCTCGCTTATTCAGAGCTAGTAGTCGAGAAATCATAACATCGACGAGAAGGGAACCGTCACCTCCTATTTTAGGGACATAAAAGACATGGTCAATGTATTAAAGAATCATTTTCTGACTTAATATCAAATTCGATTTTAAGATCAATCAATAGGTAACGAATCATAAACTTCTAGGTATATCTAAGCCAACAAAATTCCCCCACAACGCCCAAAAATGACAGGCTAATATTCTACAACAAACTTGATCGTACCAGAGTCGTCGCTATCTCCAGCATTTCGTCCACGTTATCTGCTCAACAAAGGCGCATTTTCAGCCTCCGCTTGAGCTTCAGCTTCATCATCCCCTTCCAAGCGAATCTCATGCCCATCACCCTCTCTCACCCAATTACTCGCAATAATACTGAAACCTGCCACACAAGCCAACACCCAAAACATAGCTCCTACAACCCCATTCTTCAACCCGACACCATACAGCCAGCCTCCCAGGGCTGGTCCTACTGTCCTTGCGGCGCTGCTTGCACTCTGGCCGATGCCATGGATAGTGCCGAGGACGCTGGGATGCGGACTACAGTTGTTGATGAGGATAGTCGTAGCAGGACTTGCGAAAGTTCGGCCGACAACTTGTACGAAGAGGAGTGAGGAGATAGCTGCCCAGATCGGAAATCCGGTCTTCTGACTCGGAGGTGGTGTTGTGGAGGGGATGAGCGAGAGGAATGGCACAATGCTGTATACTATGGGAAAGCAGTACAGAAATATGCGCCAGGATCGGACCGTACCGAGACGTTGGTTGACGTGTGGGTATAGGAAGAGTTGTAGTGTTATACCGATAGATCCTAAGATGGCCATCACAAATCCGACAGACCGTGGTGGGAGGCCAATACCACCTGTAAACACAAATGGAGGATGGGGCGTGTAGTTCTCAGGCGGGTTTGCGGGATCGTAGACAGGTGTGGAGAGAAATGAATACCATATATTCTGAAAGGTGCCCATCGAGAGGGACATACAGAAGTGGCAGAGCAATGTACAACAAACGTTGTAAGTGAAAATTCGGGTGAATGGAAGCTTGTTCTTATATCGCGGTGCGATCCTTTTCCTTGGCTTTGAATCGGGGTCATATTCGATGATATGCCCATTCGTACCTATGGTATCTGAGGTCATGACTGGTTCGTAGCCTTCCTTCCTACCTCCGAAGAAGTGGCTGATGGCTGAAAATAGCTTGCGGCGAACGATAATGCCGATGTCTTTCTGGTGAGCATAGCCTTCATGAGTCTATAAATGTTAGTCTGAGGTTGACGATATTTTTCGCGGAACATACCTCTTCTAAGCCAAAGAAGACCGCCATTGCAGCGCAGAAGAGGAAGGTAGCACTGATCAGGTTCGGCGATGCGTAAGGGAATTTTTCGAAGAACCAAATACCCCCAAAGATGGCGGGAAAGTTCCCTGCAGGATCGGACGTAATACCTCCTATCATAGGTCCAATTATACTGCCAATATTGGCGACCATTGGTAGGATCAAGAAAGCTCTCGACTGGAACTTCTTTTCCCTGACAATCTCACTGATCATCGTCCTCATAACACCCACATTGCCGTTCAAAGCACCTCCCAGCATTCGGAAGCATAGTGCTTGGTAGAAGTTTTGACTAAAGCCAAAGCCTAGACACGATATTGTAGTCCCAGATAATCCAATAAGGAGAATCCGCTTTCGGCCACCTCTATCTGAAAATCTTCCCCACAATAGCGCTGTACAAAGCTGGGCAGCTGCAAAGGAACCTTGCATGATGCCTGCTTGAGAGGCAATCGTTGAGGCAGGAAGACTTCGGTCAAATGACCGCAATTGATAAAATAAGTAGGACCTCAATGATGTTTGAACTAGTGGCTCTGAGAGTCTCGCAAGAGTTAAAATAGCTAACTAAATACCAGAACTTTAGTACATAGTGAAAGTGGAAAAATAAAGTACTGACTTGGCTCTTATGTGGTAAACTTGACCAGGTGACATTTTCCTCCTTCTTCTTCATTGTAGGAGGCTCGATCTGAAGAGGATCCTCATCCTGTGCGATCAAGGAGGAGCGTCGAGCCCGATCGCAAGATGGCTCACGATGCGAACCAGGGATAGCCTGGTCGATGTAGTCTGTACCATGTGGCGATACATCATCTGACTGACTACTTTCAGTATCGCAATTTTCTATTGTCCCATAGTTTGCTGATGAATCTAATTCAGCAGGTTTTGACATCGTGTGCTCCTGGTGGCTCTGTGACTGGAGCTCCTGTCGTGTCGCAAGCCAGTCTCTCCAGGTGCCTAGCGGTCCTGTTATTCGCAGCACCGCTGATCAGATCTCAGTACTCAAGAAATATCCTGATTGAGACGGAATTTAAGCAAGACGCATGCATTTTGGTCGATGAGAGGAGTAGAAATAGTACAGACGTTCGAGACCACCATGATATTGGCACTATCCCTTTCGCGGCAACTACGCTAAACCCTACGCCGACCCCTGCCGCTGCATGTGTTGGAGGCCTGGCTCACTCTTCTTTCCGAACTCAAATCAAGGTAGGTACTTATCAAGCACCAGTTTCTGCGTTCGACTTCACCAGAGCGTACAGGCACACGATACAAATACAACCTTCGGCACCTGCGACCGAGCCATATTTAAGTGCATCTCAAGTACTGACATAAACAATCGTGAAAATCTAGAAACATGGCATATGACGTTTGAAGGCGCCTCGACTCTCTGTGGCGAGCAAAACTCCAGCACAGCCCCATACCGCATGCGTGGATAGACTCTATGTGCGACCTTCCTTCGGGCCACTCCTCCTGGGATGAAGAGTCAATCAAAATTTGAGAAGAATTCAGCCACATCACCAACAGCCGATAGAAGCCACGAAATCAAACCTGGCTGAATCTGAGATCAGAGTATCGCTGACACCTTTCCGGACCCGCATTATTGGGATAGTTTTTGGACAGTGGTCTTACAAGTGTTGCCCAACTACACCCATGAATTGGCCTTGTTCTACTGCACTGCTCAGCTTGAAATGATCTCGTTCTTGCCGGATAATACTAGGGATATGGCTCAACGTTGTACAGCGTGGTGTCTCAAAGATAATCCCCCAGAAGAGCAAAGGGGGGCTGAGCTCTGATTGAGGAACCTTTCCTTGAGCAAGAATCCCTGATCGTCATCATCATCAGGGGAAGCTCAACGATGGGTACCTGAGAATGCAAAGCCGTTGGTAGCTCTGAAGATGGCTGGCGGCGATCGAGTCAAGATCGTGGCGCACAGCGAGGCTGGGAACATTCGTCTTGAGTGAACTGGTGAGTATAATTCATGGTCGCGACTCGAAATTCAAGTTGACTATTATCATAGGGCATTACTACAAGCAATCCTTAATATCGTATAGCTGTTTGATAACTTTACTAACTTGGCTCCTTCAGACGATGGGCCATCACGAATTTCCAGATACTTGCCTTGCCGGAGACTGATTGGCCTAGCCTCGTCGCCTGTCTTGGGTCGACATAGACCTTGGACTCCTTCTACTCACTCCGAATGCTATCCAGTTGCTGCTTTTTCTTCTGAAGAAAACATGTACAACTCGCAGGCGTAGCCCAGGTGCCAAGTTGTTACCTGTTGTCAAGGAAATGTGATATGTCCTTTGAAGACATACTACAGTCTGACAATCGCTGCACAATATCTTGGTTAATGAAGCGAGCGTCTACAAGTGCTGAAGGTTGTCAGGTTCCATCAAGACCTCGTCTCCATATATACAACAGAAGGGTTATTGACATCTGGTCTCTGACCGATCAAATGCCATTTCGCTAAGCATCGTGACTTTAAGTACTGAAGGTTCTTAGAAAAATGAGGTGCCTTCTCGAGTCACTGAATTGAATCTTCATTTTCGTCTAGGCTCACTTCAACCAGGGAAGCTTTCGTTATGTCATGCTATGTCTACATCTACATCTCACTCTGCTCTGATCAGGTTGCCTGGCGAGTGTCAAGTTTCCATCGATGTGTGATTTTGCTGAGCAAGAGCTTGTCTGCAATCCAGCCCGAGAGCGGCCTATGAGTTTCCAAAGAGTCATTCGGCGCCCTTGCAAAAGGCTTTCCAAGGACCAGGGCCATAGAACTCGAAGATCTGCGGGGTAGGGTTGGATGCGCT
Source organism: Neospermospora avenae (assembly GCA_014282315.1). Lineage (NCBI taxonomy): Eukaryota > Fungi > Ascomycota > Leotiomycetes > Helotiales > Ploettnerulaceae > Neospermospora > Neospermospora avenae. Next base: position 40,915 of record JACBAH010007717.1, on the reverse strand, counting down.
TCTGGCCAATAGACCTCGAAGTCTCTCGTAAGAGCGGCTACCATATCAGCCGCTGAGCGCCTTTGTGTCGAGGTAACGATTCTCTGTTGCGATGGAGCGATTTGGGAGTAACGTTGAATAGGTAATGATTATCCAAGATTGTCGATCAGTTACGGTTTTCAAGCACGTATATGAATTAGGATTGTCACTTCAGGAAATGTCCTGTGACAACTTCCTGACTTTGGATTCGTGTAGCTACATTATCTCACACCCGCCTTTATGATACTCGAAATCTCGTTTTTCGGAGTAGGAGTCTGGTCAGCTTCATGTGTGTAATGTCTTGTTGATAATACTACGTCGAGCTAGAGCCGATACTTCCAATTCAGCATCTCCAAGCATTTTCCGGATATCTAGAAGGTCTCACCTGTCAAGCGGTATACTGGAGCTCAGCCAAATCTGCTGTTTCCCACGTACGCCTTGCCACGATCAGACCATTCTGACTCCAACTTAAGCTTCTTACAGCGACACTGTCAATGTCCTTCTCATATTCTTCTATCTTCTTCTGTGGATTCGACACCTACCTTTGAGGTGGATCACATTCAAGCCAACGGAAGGATCGTGCTTGTGCATCGCATGTAGCATTACATGATGTAGACACAAGAGTCACCTCACAGCTTCAAGTGGTGTTGCTAAAGAGAAGTTTGACACACTGCGACTCTTGATACTCGCAGCTCAGTATATTCCGAGTTTCTCGTGTGTCTGAATCCTTTGGCAGATCTGTTCGATGAACAAACCATTAAATCCACCAATAACTTTCATACTGAGCATCATCCTGGAATCCTATACTCTGTATTTCAAGGATCCCAGAATGAGTTTCACTTTCGGAGCATGCGATCATGTACCGAAGTGGGGTTCCGCAATATATTGATATCGGGAATATTATGTGACAGCACATATATCTCTCTACGGCTGTTCCCTGCATCAAGTTCGATGCACCTACCCCTCTATCTACCCCTCTACCCAAAACAGAAATGAAAACACTCAGCGATCCGTCGCATGCCTCTCTTGCTATGCCATTTTTGAAAACTCCTTTACTTCCGCCAGAACCGCCAAACCTGAAGGGGGCGAGCCACGTGATTCCATCCTTTAAAGATCTGAAGCGAGGTTTGTACACCGCTCTTCCCGCCCACCATTCGAACCTCATAATTCGCTCTTTGGAGCCCCGCAGACCCCCAGAACGCACGCATGAGGGACTCGCACGCGTCCTGTTGCGGGTCGAGCCGTGGCCTAATCGCTTCGCTGTCACACGAGATCCACACCGCCATGTGTATAGCTTCACGACTTGCTGGGCATTGCAGGAACGACCCCGCTACTATCAGCGAAAGGAGGCAGCAAGTGCCTATGACTTGGTGCATCAGTATGCAGGTAAGAGAATGGGTAAATGTGAAGCGCGAAGGAGTTGGCTGGGCCATGCATGAGTATGCTGGCATTTGCAACTTTCGCGTGTTATTGACAGCTACTGCATGGGACAGATGTCTAAGGTAGGATAGGAAGCTCTAGTTTCACCGTGGCCCTCCCGAGAACCTTTCTTATATATCTCCACTGCCTCCCATCTTTGCGTCTATCCTACTTCATATCTTTCCTCTGCTCTACTTCCTCTGATTCATCCTCTTCTACAATACTCAAATTTGCTATCAACAGTTCACTCTTTCTTCTCAACCGCATATCCTTTTTCAATACCACAATGGCTGCAGTCCTTCAACCTCTTCAGGGTCTCTCCCTCAACCGTGAGATCATGGATCCATCTCCAATCTCCCCAGGCGCTTCTAGACACGGCCGTGGCAAGAACGGCGGCAGTGTTTCCAAGACTAAGGGCCGTGGCCGAGGATACAGTACTGTCGACGATCGTGAAGGGTTGATATCCAAGGCTTTGACCTGGGTATTGAAGCGAACAGTCGAGGAGGGCGAAGAGCAAGACGAGGGCGAGGAGAAGCTCGTAGCTGATTCCGAAGGCTGGGTGGAATGCTCAGAAGTTGTAAGTCTCAAGAACCAGACAAAGTAGCAAGTCTGCGAGTCTAATCAAGCCCAGCTCGAACGATCAAACCTTTCCTCCTTGGAAGTCACCTTCCCCGAACTCAAAGAGCTTGTCGAGTCACCGACCTCCAGGACACGCTTCAGTCTGAAGCTCAAGCCAGATGCCAAAGAGGATACAGACGCCGAGGAAGCCGTTTCATCCAACTACCTGATCAAGGTCAACCCCACTCCTTCAGGCCCAATGAGCCCCACTTCCGCCACGACCCCCAAATTTACCCCTCTCACCACCACTACCGAAGACCTTCCAGAATATATCGTTTACGAGACCTCATACCCCAACTACCCTCTCATTCTCGCTTCCGGCGGCATCAAGCGAGCTGGCGGCCAAGCTCTCCTCCAATTCGCTACCATTGTAGTACAAGAAGACGGCTCCGAAGTCAGAGCCCCAAAGAGTGACGCCGATGTTTCTATTCACATCAACCTCCGTCAGATTATGGAGGCTGAACCTAAGATCCGCTGGGCACGAACTGACTCCGGCCACGTCGTCACCGAAGGAGATGCCAGCGGTGGCATTCCCAAGTCAAACTGGAAGAAGGCCGTTGCTCGCAGAGCCGATATCGGCGTCCTGTTCGAGAATGGGGAGGTCAGAAAGGAGGTTCCCGTTGGCTTGAGGGGTAAGGGTGTCAAGGCCAAGAAGGGCGGAAAGGGCAAGGGTAAGGGAGGATTGAAGGAGATGAAGACTCGCAGTGACGACGACGATACTGCAAGCGATTAGATAATTTTTGTATCATCAGCATTTATGGGCGGGTTCAAGATACCCAGTACTTTAGTTCAGTCTTACATAGATAAATCCCCAGCGTATGAGTAGCACCACCAAATAGAACCTTCTGAAAGCAGCAGCACGATGCTGTTTGCGCACCAAAACGCCATTCCTTTTCCCTGGGTATCTTTCGTCTCCTCATAACTCGTCATCATTGTCGTCTTCCGTCTCCGCGTTCTCATCAATGGCTCCTGGAGTGTCCAATTTCTCGAGCTTCGCTTCCTCGAGCTTTGATTCCGCAGCTCTGGACTCCACTGCACGGCGTTGTAAAGCCCGAGCTTCCTGCAACTCCGCCTGCATCTCAGCGTCCATGTCCAAAGCAGCAGCATTGACAGCTTGCTCTTCGTTCATTGGGTGATTCTTTTGCAGCTCCAACTCGGCGATCCGCTCTCTCCTCTTGAGATAAAACCCCTCCAAGCAATACGTTCTCTGCTTTTGCGTCATGCCCTCAACAGCAAACGCGAATTCTGTCGCACTGCCGAATCCAAATTCCTTCGCCATGGTGCAGAATTGCCTAAGCATGACGTCTGCCGGTGGGTGGTATTCGTAGTGGATTCTTCCAGGACTAATATCTCCAGCTTGAGAATCATCGAATAGCCGCTGTTCACCATACTCCGCATCGTTTCCGGTCTCGACAGCACGTCGACTGAGCTCTGCTTCTACTCTTGATGAGCCGACAACTTCGGAGTTCTCATGTGTATACTCGACACCTGCCGCCGCGAGAATTGCTTGGATCGGATCTGCTTTGGGTCGTGGCTTTGATTTCTTTTTCGAGCTGTCCTCCGTCAAGAGAGCTGCGAGTTGACTCATTGCTCCGTCTTCGTCGTCGAGATCGTCGACCTTCAAAGGGTTGTCCTCGTCGTTCGCTGCATCGTCCATGTCGAAGTCCAAAATCTCAACACCCCGTTTCGCTTCTGCCACATTCGTCTTATTGACAATATCTCGAAGAACGACGCTGTCTGCGTGGAATGTAAGAAGATTGTGTAGTCCAAAGATTTCTCCTTTCTGGCCCGGCATATTCTGGACACCCTTGAAGTATCGACGCTCAGTTGAAGCCGTGTACCCAATGTTCGCTTGTTGCTGTTTATAAATTTGGCGGGCATACACAATTTCCTCGACGGTGCCGGCCGATACCAAACGATAGACCTCGACATCTCTCAATTGGCCAATTCGGTATGCTCGATCCTGGGCTTGGAGATCATAACTGGGATTCCAGTTTGGGTCAAAGATAACCACTTTGTTAGCGCTAGTGATATTCAACCCCACGCCTACATGACATGATTAGCAAACCATACAGCAATCTATGAGTAGAGCACATACCTCCCGCTTTTGTTGATATCAGAAACACGAATTGGTTAGGATCTGAATTGAAGGCATCAACTAGCTTCTGCCGGTCATCATTTTTCGTCTTCCCGCTCAGAAAACTGACTGTGTAACTGGTATTGTTGAACAGATACTGGAGCAGCTCGAGTAGTCTCACACTGTGGGAGAAGATAAGTACTTTGTCGCCTTGCTCGTGCCAGTGCTTGAGAAGCTTCTTTAGAATTGCCCACTACAATAATGTCAGAAAGAATACAAAAGAAATCAATCTAAGCGCAAACCTTTCCACAGAACTCGGGATTCGAAAGAGTAGCCAGGGAACCGCGATTCTCATAAAGATCTTTCCAGTGGTCAGGTATCATCTGCTTGAGGTGCTCCAGGTCTCGCTCTCGCTTTTCGGGAGGGTCGATGGGGTTAGGAATCAAGATCGCCAAATGGTTAGATAGTTTCTGAAGAATCGAAATTGCAGGGAAAACCATAGCCTTGTCTGTGTAAGCGTCTCATCTGAAAGGTTCGAAGCGCTCATTACTTACCCGCCAAGATGTATTCGATCCTGGTATGGTAGTGTAGCAGCACCAACCACGCTTAGGCTTCCCAGGTTTCCCACAGTCACAGTCATCGGCAGAGCTTCTGACAGTTTCGACGAGTGGGCTCTCCAGAAAGTACTCGTACGCTTGCTTCTGCAGACTTGTGAGAGGACAGAAGACAACCTTGTCGGTCTTTCTGGGAAGTTGGTGAGCAATGAGTGATTTCATGCGGCGAAGAAAGAACTGGGGCAACAAATTGTCACGTAGTTTCTCTGCAGTTTGTCTTGCTTGTTTGAGTTGATGGTTGGTACAATCATGACTATCATATTTAGCACACGATCAGTGAGCAAGACTATGAGTACGTACGACTGCCCCAATTTCAATGGATCGCTGATACTGGACTTCCAAACTTGCAATGGACCAAACCTGCCAGGATTTGTCCAATTAAGCAAAGTCCATAGTTCGTCATATTTGTTCTGGATGGCCGTTCCACTGAGCCCAATCCGACAGAGAGCATTGACTTGATTCATGGCCTTGGTAGTCTCTGCAGATGGCTCCTTGAGCTGATGGCATTCATCGGCAACAACGCAATCCCACTGAGTTTGGTTCAGCTGTTCCAAATGGTTTCGATAGGTCGTGTAAGTGGTTATGATAATTTCCAGCCGACCAGAAAGAGCGGCTTGGGCAACTGATTCTCTTTCCCCTTTGCTACCGTAATACTTGTCAACATGCCAGTATCCCCATCTTTCAAGCTCATTCTTCCAATTATCCATCAAAGATCCGGGGCAGACAATCAGGACACGAGGATACCATGGTTTGCTTGAAGCTCTTCGCATTTTTCGCATACGCTTTGCATCCCTTTCATCTCCCGTCTTTCCGAAAGCTGCTGTTAAGAACGCGGCCACCTGGACAGTTTTGCCTAAACCCATATCGTCGCCAAGGAGGCCACCTAATTTTTAAGTCAGTCCTCTGTGTTGCGAAGCTGAAGATTCAATCCAACCTCTCTGATACACGAATAGTTCATGCAAAAATCCTACGCCAGTAACCTGATAATCTCTCAAATATTGTGCAATAGACGCAGGTATAACCCCAGCTGAATGCGGCAACTCGATATCTTTGTACTCTCTTGAAGGCTCGACAGATGGTGGAAAATCGGGGCGCTCAGAGAGCTCTGCAATCCTCTCCTCGTCCGAAAAGTAGATATCTTCATACCTCGGAGGTACCCTGAGCGCATCTTCATGATATAGGCTATGGTCTTTGTCGAATTCCTTTCGGCGCTCTTTCACGTATTCGGGTATCTCATCATCCAGCATCTCGTAGTCAGACTCATCCCCCCAGATTCGTTCCTTTTTTGAAACCTCTCCTTTACTCTTTGCCTTCTTCCTATTTTCCACCACCTCCTTAGTCTTGTCCTTCAATTTTTTTCTAGTCGCCGCGACCTTCTTCCGTTTAGCAGATTTCCTATTCTTGAATTTCTCGTAGGCATCTTCTGTATCCCCCTCGTCTGAGGACCATTCCACTCTCTCTCCTGCCTTCCGCTTGCCCTTATCAACCGAAGAAGGTGCAATGCCAGTGATTTCTAGATCGGAGTCTGTATCACTTTTCGTCCGGCGCCGATTGATTCCTGTCCAGTTAGCTGCGTATTTTGGTAGCGAAGTCGACGAACGTTTGATATACTCATCCGTTCCAATGAATCTCCCAGTATCTCCAGAGCTCGATATCTCGTCTTCATCTTCGGTTTGGCTATTAGGTTGATCTTCTGCGTGCGCCATCTGTCCTTGTAGTCGGGTGGTTCGTCGCGTCTTGCTGAAGATATCACGGATGACGCGACTTGGTTTTATGTGCAGGATTAGCCGAGGTCAAGAAAGCGCCAGGTCACACGAGGACGGGCAAATTCGTCTTGGGCGAAGCGATGGCCTCAATAAAGATGTCAGATGATTCTGTGACTTCTCAAATATTACTTCACAAAATATGATGTGATTTGTAGTTAAGTCGTAAAGATAATACACGACTTCAGCAAAGAAAAATACATAGTCCCTCGGTCATATGAAACCATGATGGCTATTGGAGATGTTGCTTAGACCAAGACAAATTTGCCCAGCCTCGACAGGGTTTTTGTAAAATCGAAAGAGCTCTCAAAAATTGTTTCCTTACATGAGAACGCCTTTGTAGATGAAGATAAATGCATTTAATTATCGTAGCAAAATATGCTCACAGGGCTACGGTGGAAATATAACATGCTGGAAATAGAATTTGTCATGTTATTTGTTTCTTTATTCTCAAACGAATGAGGTTCGAGCATACATATTGTTCTCTACACCCAATTCCGAATCACTGTTCATCGCTTGCCATCACTCCCATCCCTCCACCTGCGCCAACATACATATATCCTTCAGGCAAAGTTGCAACGTCCACTAAGAGAGCCTATAAAGGTCCCTTAATTCTGGATATCGTCGATGGAAGGCTTCGCCCAAACTCCAGTTCTCCAAATTCTCGAAATGTCGTCGGAAAGCATCTGTGATCCTCACTTCCTCCCCAACATGGACCAGGATATCCTCATCTCTAAATGGCCAATTTACAGTGACGCAACTTTGATACAAGTACATGAATTCTTCCGTCGCATATCTTTGTTGATTCTGAATCACGACATCTCGGAGACCTCCCCAAAGAAGCTGAAGTGCAAGTCAGTAAAGCCGTCTCTATAATTCTTATAAGATGGCGTCTTACAAATGTTGTCCACAGCGGATGAGCTGTTGCAAGTGCGGAGGGTCGCGGGCGGAACCATTCTGGCATATTTTCGTATGTTTCTTTGGTGGGCAGTATCTGCCATTGCACGAGGTGGTACACCAAAATTAAGGCGGCAGTTTTCTCGGCAAATCCCATGAACTCGACTCTTTTGAAAAGGTCACATATTATCGATGGGACGGGATGAATACTATAAGTCACTTCCAGGCCCACAAGAGCTTTCAAGTTCGGATGGTATGGACCAATGAGTTGGCTGCCACTTATGTGCTCGGAGGCCAGACTTCTTTGACGATGAACGAGTCCTTGTGTAATGCTTGCAACTGGGTCACTAGGTGGCAAGAGTTGAAGAGGAATCTCCCAAGGCGCATGAGCCTGCCTGCTAAGGATTGGCCCGGACATCTCAAAGTCAGTAACATTCTGCTGTTGCAGGCTCGCTGGATCCATTCTCAGATTCAGAGTTAGAGGATGACTTGTCGGTGGCTGAAATTGGCGTATCACATTGGCATCTACCATCGTCGGCCGATCGACTGGAGGATGGTCTGCTAAAATTGACGACCCGAAACCATCCACTGGATCGCTAATCCCCGGTAGTAGATTACTAGACGGCAATTCTACTCAAACTATCAGCGAATTATCGACAAGCTTGAGGGAACGATTGTACCAAAACTCCCATGTGGGTAGGATCTGCTTCGGCCGAATTGCGGTCTCGAAATAGGACCTCTTCGAGCTATCAAGGCCAGCCCCAAATGAGGACTTCTGAGGTCCCTTCCACTGACTTCAGCTTGATTAAAAGTCCCGCTTCTTGCACCTTCAGGCTCCGAGAATCCAGATGGTAACCCTGAGTGATCTGGAGCAAATGACGAAAGCAAATCTCCTGCACTCGAAGTTGGAGGAGACAAGCAGGGTGAGTTTGGTCCATCGACATGCTCAGAACCCCAGCTAGGCGGATACGCTAAAGGATGTGGCCTATTCAGAACGTCCGTATTATACCTAGAGCCGACTCATAGGAGGTCAGTTCGATCGATCAAATTGATTATTCCGGAAAACTTGTTCACCAAGTGATTTGACTTGTAGCATCCTTCTCGAGACAGGTGTGATCATCCTGCAAACGAGATGCAACCGCTTCAAGAGATTAGGCAATCGATTGTAACTTACACGATGACGGGTTCGAATCAGGTGAAGAGCCCATGCTGGTCTCTGACCGTCCTAATAGCTCGCTGAGCTGCATCAATTCCTCTTCCAGTTCAGCATTTCTCCTTTTGATCTGTTCGAGATCACGGCCATCTTGATCTTGTGACAGCTCTCGGATTCGTTGCTCTAGCTCTTCAATATGCGACTTCGTCCTCTGACGGATGGACCTCTGACCAACAAGATAATCAGTTTAATTCACTCGAGCGTACACTGTATTCGAGGAGCGGGATCCGGATAACGCGGATCTTTTACAATTCATAGAAATCTGGACGGGGGAATCTCACCTGGGCCTCGCGATCGTTCGCCCGCTTTCGTGAGAGCTGCTCGGGCGTGAGAGACGCAACACTTCGAGTTCCAGCACGAGATGCTACTGCCGTTGTCAGATAAAGTTCACTGGTGATCTGCTGGCGATGAAGGCATGTGCAGAAAGCTGCATACCTCTGCGTTTCGCACCAGGCTTGCTGGCTGTGGGTTCATCAACGTCTATTGCCTCTCTCGAATCCTGATCGATAGAACGCTCGTCGGCCATATCAGGTAGGTTGTAACTGCTCGTCTATAGCTTGATGATATTCAATATCCTCGCTCCAGCGTGTGGGAAAGGATATTGTCAAAGCTTCCATGAAGTAAGTACAAGTAAGTTGAATGAGTCCGAGGCAGAACCAGAACTCGAGAATAGAATCGGCAGCGCAGAATGGGATCTATAGAATGAACAAGAGGAATGCGCGCGGCAGAAGAGCTTCGAATGCTGGTACAGGCTAGGCAGTACTGTCTGTCGGTCGAACTCTGCAACACAGAAATCTACTTTGTTCTTTGGAGGTCTTTAGAGAGATGGATGGATGGATTCAGATCCAGACAAAAGCCAGAAGATGCAAAGAAAGCAGGCTGAAGTGGCAAGCAAAAATGCGATCCCAGATCAATGAAATGGACTTACTTCGAGCAACCAATGATGAAGTACTGGTATGTTCTAGCAGGCTTGACCTTGGGTGGCTATGAGAGTGTCTCTACTCGTACAATCGATCGGGAGCATTAGTGCTAGCATGTATAATTTAAACTTTGGCTAGGCACTGTCACAAAGTCTAAGTTCTGGGATTAAACTCTTCCATCGATGACTCGGATGCAACTTTCGGAGGAATAGGAGACACTAGGAACATATCAGATGCTAGACGAGAGGGTGGTGATATCCGTGTCGCTAACGGACTCGATCTTGTTTGCTCTTGGTCATTTGCGACGTTGGATTAATTCCAGTTGAACGATAGCGGGAAGCATCTGTATTGGTTTGATCGGGCTTTTATTGAAACTTTGCACATGGGCAAAGACGCAATGTGCTGCTATCAGCGCTAGATGAGCACTAGAAGCTGCGGGCAGTCTCCTTGACAGACCAGAACCATAAATCCCTGGAGAGGCAAAGCTTTGATCAATATGCACACTTTGACCTTCGACCCTAAGGAACCCCTCAAATTTATGGGAAGGTCCTTACTTTTGGTGTGTGCCTCGCCAGGAAGGACCCCTAATCAATCTGGTCTCCAGCTCTAGCCTTGTAGGTACGGAAGGAGGAGGATAGTGGGTCTTGCCCACCCCCCTGATTCTGCCGATATTCTACGCTGAATTAGGAAGCTATCTTGGTACCACCCCGAAGGTCCTCCTTTTCGTAGTCGAACCTTCTCAAGACGTTCTGGGATTGTATCAACAGAGTGATTTATAATATCAAGAGTTATCTCGTGCTCCCAAATATCTTGCATAGCCTACTTCAAATCTTCTAGCTTCCACCTCCCGTGTGGAGTTCTGTTTCGGAGCCTTTGCTCAAGTACTCTCCAGATATTCTCGATTAGACTTGACTCAGGAGAGCAAGGAGGCCACTCGATTGAGTTGCTATAGCATTCTACTCGTACTGCGTTGCAAAGGCTATAGTTTCGAGCTGTATCTGTCTTACCATACACTTTGCCATTATCCTCTACACAGCAAAAGTCTGCTGGTTGCTCGAATATCTGGTTGCTCGAATATCTCCTTCACCGGCCCTCTAAGTATCTGATTTGTATACTCCTTAGTAAGCCCTTTGACTTCCCCTTCGAATAGTACAAAGACTAGCTCTGATTTGTACCCGTAGCCAATTACTGCCCACGTCATTACTGACTTATAGCTCGAATGGAAAGTAAACTGGATGCAGCCTAATCTCCTTCGTTCTCCCCTCTTTTGAAGTATCTTCTTTCGGCGTAGAAGATCTGTTCTTATAATCGTCTTATCTGTAAAGCGATCTCTTCTTTAGAATTCCCGTAGCCGATCCCAGTACTCGATAGCAAAAGTCCAGCGTTCAAGTTTATTTGCTGTCGAGATAAAAGGATCACAGTCAGGAATATATTAGTAATAGCCGTGCCTTGCAAAAGCTCTAATAAGTGTTCGATTACAGCACTTAAGATTAAATTACTTTTGAATTTGCGTAAGGATTATTCCACGTCGATCAAAGTGACCTATAAACCAAGAGATGATCTCCTGTATTTACTGACTTGAAAGCTTCGGAAAAGTACTACAAGACTCTGATATACGATCTGGTTTATCGACAAAATCTCGTGCAGAGTCGCGAGGAATATTCGGTTTTCGAGCAGCCGCTCGAACTGACCTTCCTCAAAAATGCGCTGAACCGCACTTGGGTTGGGGTATTATATGTCTAAGGCATTTTGATGTCTACTCCTTACAAAACTATATGGAGTAGTCAATTTATCTATGCTCTTATGATAGATTCAACGAGTTTCGATGAATCTCACCGCCTGGCAGGGGAGGGCGAGACCCACTGTCTTCCTCCTACTGTACTTCGAGCTGACTTCCCGTTGACTGGATGACAGTTGAGATGGGCTACATTTCTTGATAGCTCTGAAACTACAGATAATCCGAAGCAATCAAATACCAGATGTAGATAGCGTGGCTGTGCAAACGCACTATCGAGCTCTCTTTGTCTTCCGGGACGGAAGAAAGACTAGCACATCTTTCGCTCCCGTGGACCCCTGGTTGGGCGCTTTATTCGAACCATGCCGTTGCTCCTTACAAGCTCTACGGTCGACGAATGCTCAGCTCTGATAGGATCCCTCGGGGTAAAATCAGACATAGGGTTTTTGTGATGCCAGAACTGTTTGACAAGCTCGACCAGGCTTCGTGAGTGTTTTGCGAGCTGGGATCTTGCTTCAATGATGACTAGGATTGCAATCAGTTCTGATTCAGGCAGGCCACCATCTTCTGGATACCAGAGGAAAAATAAATTCCGATTCACAAGGAGTTCAATGACACTCGTTTCCGTAATGACAATTAGGAAGGAGACTGCAAGCTGTGCTGACATAAGGAGAATTACTGATCGTCGGAGCGATCTACCGGTCTGTCAAGTCGTGTCAGGCAAAATTCGCGCAGACTTGCAAAGGTAGTCTGAAAAGTAGTGTCACTTATTAGTAGTGGTGACCTATTCAGTTCTCGACCTAGCAGCAGTCAGCCAATTCAGCAGCTTTTATCGGCAATGTAACAGGCAACAGCGACATCGCCGGTATTACTACCTCTAGATCTCAACGGTCGTCCTCGATCCGCGCCCTCCGGATCTAAGTCGTACTGTAGTAGAGCATTAAAGGAAGATCCCAAGATTAACTGGACCAGAGATCATCCACGTCACAGATAATGTGACAATGCAAGAAATCTGTGGTCGGAGATTCAATTCGAAGTATCAAGATCGGCGTATCGGTATTCTACTGTTGAATTTTATAAGATTACGAGGGCTCAATAAGGTACTGTAGTTGTATCCACCCGGATGCGGAATCCGGCGAACATGCAGCGGGCGCCAGATGGACGGGAGTCCCTGATCGTATTAGTAAGCCAGAACAGTCGATCGGTTCAACAACCTCGGCTTACCAGGGAGCTCAAGCCAAGATACCTAGGTATTCATATGTACGGTACACTTCTATCCGATAACCTCTCAATTCTGTTACTCCGGTGTGATATATCTTTCTTTCCAAAGTCTTTCGTGCGAATTGTTACAGCTCTTCTGTTGCCTTGGCTCTGTCACGGGTTTGGGACCTGAAGCTAGGTACCTACTCACGAGTCGCCTATGAATAGCCATGGCCGCCCGTGGACTCAAACTGCGTCGGAGAGAAGACTACGGATATATTCTAGAGTATCGAACTAGGTGGTAAGAGACCATACATACTCGAGATTCATATTCGGAATACCAATGAAATGTGAGCTAATACCCTACAGGTCCGACAATGACATGTACGATCATAGTAAGTAAACTTTCGCCCTAAAAGTCTCGGTGATCTTGGACCAGGCACAAACATTCTTTGCTGATCCTGATATCATCCTGAGACTTTTGAACTTTAATATGCTAACTTTCTGAAGTGGTACGTACAACTATCTAAGCAGAAATAGTTGTTCCTGACACGTTGTCCGGGCCATCACCCTGGAGGATCCCCATGTCCATTAATTTTTCTCCCAAAACAAGTTCAACAAGACATGCTGACTCGAAATTCTTCATGAACAGAATAATTCGATTTACAATTTTCTGTGAGGAAACATCTCTCAATGACACTTTCAGTCAAGGCCTAACGATGTTATAGCTATGACTCCGTAATCAACACTTATCTCATCAAAGAGTGTGGCTTAAATCCACCAACTTCTTCACAGTAAGGTCACTCTTTCACTCAATCCAGAATCTTCCCTTCTATCAATCTTTCGAGGGTCGCAGAGTCATCGAAAAATACTTGCAAGCAAATGTCCAGTTCCACAAAACCTGACATATTGGCATCCTCACGGTGTCAGACCTGGGCAAATGCGAAATCGACGGAGTGGAACTTGGCCAGGCAAGATCCGAGTGCCTATTCTGATTTTGAAGTCACAAACTCATCACGAGACATTGCTCAAGTGGGCACCTCAAAGTCATAAAACTAGAGCCACACAACTTTTGATGACTTTACTTGGTATCAGTCTCGATGATTGGGTCGGATCGACTACCCCGAACAGTTTCGCCGATGACAACTTTGACTGGCTTCGACAGTGAGGAAGTGAAGATTTATGCTACTGCCAAGACTTTGAAGCAATGAAGAACTATGGTAGATTAAAGAGGCACCCGCAACCTAGTGCGTCCAAGTCAACCTACAGTCTTTTGATGCATGAGTGAAAGGCTCTCTTACGAGGTTGCTCGTGGTACTGAGTAGACCAGAATTGCAGTATACCAATTTCCACATTACCTGTATTCGTCTTAGCAATCAAAGATAAAATTAGCTGCTATAATTTGTGTCATATTCTATGTTCACTAACGTCTTCTAGGTATGGACTTGCAGTTCACTCTCACGTTGATTTCTTTGGATCAATAGCCTTTCCTGCAGTTGCAGACTTGGCTTTACGGGTCAATAAACTTGGGAAGACTAGCGTCACATATGAAGCCGCGCTCTTTGAGCGTGGAATTGAGGAGGTGAGGTCGGTTGGAGAGATGGTGCACGTGTTTGTCGACCGTGACAGCGGTCGGCCAGTAGCAAGTGGCATGAACGCAACTCTTAAAGAGGGCCTGCAGAAGATTCTCGTCACGCAAGCCAAATTATAGGTATTCTGACGCAGCGTCACCTTTGAGAAGAATTGTGTTTGTCCAAACATGGCACGTAATTGTCTACGGCAGCCTTAAGACTCAGAAGTCTCTTATATACAAGTCAGTGTAGAGGGCTCGGCTCAGCTGTTTCTCCTTTTCAGTGCTTGGGGGTTGAGGGGCTGGTGTCAGTTCCATTTGTGCGAATCAGTATATACGAATAATTGTCTCGCTTAAGTCATTCCTACGTATTGTCAAAGCATTGCGCCAATACTTGCTGTACAATAGCACAAAATCGTTGCAACTACTCCTCGCTGATGGTGCTTCTTACTATTGTTGAACACCTTCCGTTCTTCAAGATGATTGCTATATATCTTCAATCGTCAATCTGCTTCTGAATTTGCACTTACTTTTAACACACTTCCCCAGCACTAGCACACAACCACAGCATCACAGAAACCACACCGTCTACGCGCCATTCCATCTACATACCTCCCTAGGACTTCATCAGATACTCATCAAAGTTTGTTCACAAATCTGAAGTCGTACTCGATCAACAGTACACCTCCTCAAGATGCGGCAAATGTCCCTTGATCCAGAAGAGCTACACCTTATGGAACTAGCCAATGCACGCACACGCTTGTACACTAAAGCCTCGCCTGGTCATCCCATGGCCTCGGTTTGTTCTATGGTCTACCATCTCCACCACTACCACGAAAACGTCTCCCGACACCATCTCCAGAATTGAGACCGGGTCTCACTCCATGTAAGTGTTGGGAGAGCCCAGGATCACAATTTATGGATGTCTCTAGATCGTCCTGAGAGACATCTATTTCTCCTGTAAAATTCTCTTCTTATGGCAACTACTGACTCATCCATCACCTAGGGCTGTATGACTGGGTTTCAGAGAAGAACGACCTCCTCCCAGAAGCCGGTTTCGACTTCTGGGGCGACGATATTCGTGACGACGGATTCTCTCTTGGGGCACCCTTGGAGAAGGTCAATTACTGGGAGAAACCATGGATCCAAGCCAAGGTAGACAAGCAGGTGCAAGATGTCGCGAGGAGAGAGGAGCGGGCTCTCAAGAGAAAGCACAATAAGAAGAGAAGCATTCCATTGAGTCGAGCTGGGCGAAAGAGAGCTTGGAAGATACGATCAGAAGGAAAGTTGGAGAGAGGGAATGGAAAGTTCGTCAAGAGAGAAGTAGTCACCAGTGAGTCGCACCGTCTTGTTGCTCTTCAGAGACGTTGCTGATTTGTTGGACAGTCATTGGGGAGGACTGACGAGGCCAATGGCTACACAGGGGAATAGGGCTCCGAACCTTGTAGCGCAACTTTGTAGGCCAAAGACTTCCCCATTCGGACAGAGTGATTTCGAATTTCTGACCGGCTTTAAAAGACACAGAGCAGATTTTTATGCGTGGCGGAAGATGAACGTCCCGCGCTGAGGAAGTGCCTAGAAATGGCTGGTAAGTCTGCCTATCCAGTGCCCACTTAGTAGCGAAGCAGCTTAGCAGAGTGTTTACTAATTTGTGAAACAGTCATTCAGAATAGATCTTGGCAAAGAAAAAAGCAATGACATCTCTTTGCATTTCATCATCGTATTATACTTGTACTACATACGTATGACCTGAATTCTCGGTTACGAGTACTGTGTACCGTCGAAGGCCGTGTCGATCTTTCAATGAAGTCAGGGCTTTGAGCTTTACCCCGCCTTCGGCCGCCTTTGTGGTGGAGCTTTCCCCATCATGTAAACTCACAACTGGCTGGGTAAACTCTGGGGTAAGCTCTTCTTCGGCGTAATTGACGTGAATGGCTTTATCCTTAGAAACATTGGCAGAGCTTGTCAGAAATTCAAAGGCCGATGCTCTGGACAAATTTAGCACTATGCTCCTCACGTTCCCCAACTTCATGTGTGCTTCTTTCTGCATCCTCCACTGCTGTTTATGGTTAATACTACACCTGGCTCGCACCACGATAACTGCCAGACTTCTTGATATTAAGTCAACAAACAGAATTGGAAGCCAAACATGGCTACCGCGCGTGAAAACCTCGAGAAAGGCATCGTTGTCGGGGATGTCGATTCGAACTCAGAGGGCAAAAATGATATCCAGCAGATCGATCATGCTGGCAAAGGTCTCAGTGCTGCAGAGATTGCGCCTCGAGCACACCAGGCTCCGGAATTCATTCGCAATATGACTCCTGAAGTGAGGGCAGCAACAGAGTTGAGACTGAGAAAAAAGTTGGATCTCCACATCATGCCTATGATCGTTATCATGTAAGTGCTCGCGACATTCCTTTCTAGGCAAACTCATGTTCTGACCCATGCGTGAATATCCGTTCCGATCACATTGCTGATTTGCTGTTTAGGTATATCATGAACTATCTTGACCGAGTGAGTCTCTTGCTAGCAGCAGTGAGATATTGAATGCTAAGTGTTGTTCTATAGAACAATATTGCAGCAGCAAAATTAGCAGGACTCATGGAAGACCTGAATCTTTCAATCACAGAATTCAATGTTCGTTGTATTTAATCTTTAGTTTGTGACCATACACTGACACCTATGCAGACTTCGGTCTCAATATTGTTCGTTGGATACCTGCTTATGCAGGTTCCATCGAATCTGTTCTTGAATAAGATCGGGAAACCGGCGATCTACCTACCAGTATGTATGATTATATGGGGTGTTATATCCACAGCAACAGCAGCATGTCAAAACTTCGGCGGACTCATCGCGTGCCGTTTTTTCCTGGGTTTTGTCGAAGCTGCATACTTTGTAAGCGCTCGGTCCAATTGCTGTCAAAAAGGAGACCGCTAAATTACTACTTAGCCTGGATGTTTGTACTATCTCAGTTGCTGGTATACTCGAAAGGAACTCGGATTCCGAACAGCTATATTCTATAGCGGGGCATTGATCAGTGGCGCTTTCTCAGGACTCATTGCCGCTGCGGTGAAAGCGCACATGGATAGGTTGCATGGACTTCGAGCCTGGCGATGGCTTTTCATCATAGAAGGCGCTGTCACAGTCGGAATTGCTATAGCCGCTTTTTTCATATTACCAAACTTTCCGAGAACGACTTCATGGCTTACAGACGAGGAACGTCAGCTAGCTATCTGGCGCCTGGAGGAAGATATTGGAGAGGATGATTGGATTGATAGCAACCATCAATCCTTCTTTGTTGGAATGAAACTTGCTTTTACGGACGTCAAATTATACGTTCTGATGGTCCTTCTCTTCGGAATCGTTGCATCAGGAACCGTCACGAACTTCTTCCCGTAAGTCACCCATCACATATTCAGTAGCTCAGTCTAACATAGAATAGAACCGTGGTCAAGACTCTTGGGAAGAATGATGTCGTCACGTTACTTTTGACTGCTCCTCCCTATGTCCTTGCAGTCATCACCACTTTTTTGAACTCATGGCACGCTGGTATAAGTTCCTCATCACCTTGATGTGACCAACTCTGATTTTCCACAGATCGTACTGGTGAACGCTTTTTCCACATCACTGTTCCCCTCCTCTTCGCCATTTTTGCCTACATCCTCGCAGCGGCAACAACCCAAACAGCTCCCCGATACGTCGCAATGATGCTCATGGTACCTGGAGTTTATAGCGGGTAAGCACAACTTTCTTGGCCTGTGTTTCCCAAAGATTTTGTAATCTAAAAGCCGAATTACGCTTCGTACGCAGAGGTTGAGAAACAGAACACCTGAAAGTTAAGCATCGCTGGATTCCAGCTGACTTTCATGATACAGTTTCGTAGTAGCATTAGCATGGATTAGCAATTCTCTTCCTCGTCCTCCGGCGAAGAGAGCGGCTGCTCTTGCCTTTATCAACGCTATCTCGAACAGCAGTTCCATCTATGCCAGCTACATGTACACAGAAAAGGCTAAGCCTAGGTATGTCATAGCTATGAGCGTCAATTGTGCGATGGCTGTCATGGCTATACTGGCTGCCACAACCTTGCGAGTCATTCTGGTACGACTGAACAGGAAATTGGAGCAAGGAATACATGTTGAAGGAGCAATAAATTCGGGTGGTTTCCGGTTCAGAGTCTAAACGAGGATTTGTCAGTTGCGTACAAACGATTTGATGCGTAAAATCGAGCGCTGAGCGTCAGGAAATAAGTTAGGTATACACCATAGTTCTAGTTCCTAAGCCCGATCTCATCTTATATGGCACTTGGAGTATAATCACGAAGCTGGCAAGATCTTGTAAAGGAATAGCTCCCTCTAAGTTCTTACTGCAGGACCATTCCAAGACGCGAAGTTAACTCAATGCATTATAAGGAAAGTCATATGTGTATGGAATAATCCCTTTCGTCTCCATCGCAGAAGCATTTCACTCAATTGCAAACGTAACGATCTCGGTTACCCAGGCGCGCGAGCCTGACTCTGACCCACCTCAGCGGCCATGGGCGGTACGTCATTGATTCAAAGGCGCGTTCCCTAAAACATGAAGAGTCGCGATTATTTCTCCCCGGCGAGAACAATTGCCTCGACGTCTTTCTGATCCTGCAGATGGTTTAATGGAGATCGTCAAACAGCTGGAATTGCTATCTACTCGCCAATCACAACACGATGGATCGACTGCCTGTTGAATTGACCAGTGAGATCCTAAAGTATCTCGATAGGGCATCCGTGAAGGCTCTCCGCCTTGTCTGCAGAAGTCTCGCACAAGAGGCGGCACCAGGTCTTTTCAAGCATGTATCAATATTTATTCAGGAGCATAGTCTCAATATGTAAATCTTCCAAAGCCCCATTACACTTAAAGACGAGATCCTGATACGCCGAAGGCTTCTACAGATCTCGAAGCAACCGCATCTTCGTGGTTACGTAAAATCACTTCGAATTGGCTTGGAACTTCTCCCCGTGGATACCGCAGAGGGATGGATAGGATGGGAACATTTGGTAGATGGAGAAGTCTGTTGTGGATGGGACCACAAAAGCTCACGGCACATCGATACTTTTATCAAGGCTCAAAAACGTTTAGAAGACTCTGGGCGCGGGGTTCAGCTGCTCACAGATGCTTTCCGGAATCTACCCCTCCTCAAGTCAGTCACAATTGGGTTTCCTGGTCACCCTGACACAAATAACCCTAAGAGCCACGGATTCAACCAACTTGGCCTTGAATATTCAACCGACCCTGAAGGATTTGGTTACCTCGATGGGTCGAACGCGTGCCGTTTTAAGGATTGCGGTCGATTGCAACTCCAGTATCTTTTCCAGGCCGGAGATGTAGCTGGACTGCAACTAGATTATTTGAAGATATGTGGCACGAATGATTTCGGCTCCAGATCGTATCCTCACAGCATGGTACGTAGTCTTTCACCCTTGAAGTCTCAGTGATCTCGAATCAAGACCAGCTATTCGTATTCGTTTTTGGTCCTGGTCCCGATTATAATATATCACTTTTTGCCATACTAATATCTCATCTAGAGTCCGGGCTTCATGAACCTCGACGCTGGTGACCTGGCTTGCGCAAAGACCGTTCTCAAGCCCATACGCGAATTTGTATGGATCATGCCGGACTGCTACGATCAGACTGTTGAAGACACGCATCACCCAAAATCTCTCAACTCATGCTTGAAGCGAGCTTACTCAGCGAAGTTGTTAGATTTGATGTCATCGCTCGAGTCACTTGCCATTGAGCCTTCCGTTGAACGCGGAGACTGTACATTTGACCATGGCTTGAGGCTCAAAGATATTATAGGTACGGAGAAGAAACCTCTGCTACGAAAGCTTGTTTTCTACTTCCTTGAGTTCGATGAGAATGACTTCGTTGAATATTTGTCTTCTCAGTCCGATACATTGAAAGATGTTACATTTCTTGCATGCGGCTTGTTCACTGGAAGCATGAAATCTCTTTGCAAGCGCGTTCGATCAAGTACTTCGTTGGAAAGTTTTCGTCTATCTACCGGATTTCATGAATATCGCGGTAGAGAGTTGCGTCAGAAGGATTTCGGACTTTGGGACGATAATGAAACGGTACCTCCCGCGTGGGTTATCGAGAGAGCTGTCACGGATGCTCTCGAGGACTTTGTTGTGAAGCGTACAGATAGGTACCCACTTGGCTGGGTTTCCAAAGTTCGAGAACGAGGAGATCCGGAAGAGTCCGAAGAGGAGGATGAGGACGCTTTCGAAATGCCTCAAGGACCTTGGTTCTATGAATACAACAACGATACCGCTGCGCAGGCTGTTGCAAAGGAGATGAATATGCTATTCAACCACCTCGGCATCGAAACTCTTTCGGACCTCTACGACTCTGATGACTCCAATGGCTCTGAAGACTCAGTAGAATCGGCAGACAGCCTTCCTAGCTTGGTCGCTGCTCCGTGATCACTACTGGGAGATTGTGGATCTATTGATGTTTTTTTGATGTACAAGTCATCATATAGCAGTACAGATGACAGCTTCTATACTGGACGGCCTGTCGAATTCTGAGCATATATCTTGGCATTCGTATACTGTCTATCTGATTCAGCTTTCTTCACAATTGTGATTCATGGCTTTGAAGAAAGTTTTTGTAACTTGCTACCATTAGTCTCTTACGTCCCACAAACATCCTATCAAATTCTGCTCGTTTTGGACAAGTTCAATCCGGGGCAGATGTAGGTTTAAACCATCGCAAGACTACAAAGGCTGGGACAAGAGGTCTGTAATTAAAACTTATCGTCGAAGATCGCATCGGTTTTGGCCGCTCTAACACTGTCCGAAAGTTCCATCTTACGCACATCAGACTTGTCGAGAGTGCTACAGAAATCCGAGGACAACGGGAGTTCTTTTTCTAGAAAAATACAACCGGAATACCTAGGGAGAGATCGGACTGGCTACTTTATGAAGATAACAGGGTCCGAAATGCCTTCATGAAATCTCATTACATTTTTCAGAGGATGTCTCTTTTGGCAAGGGAAGCTTGAGGAACGCCATTTTTGACGGACTCACGATCCAGGGCTCTGCTGTTGGCAACTCGGGCAGCGACGAGATGGTGTCTGCCGCCGCCGATATCTCGTTTCTGGGGATGCGAGAATATTGAATCCAAAAATTTCGTGCTCAAGTCTTCGAGATTCTCTGAAGAAGGGTGGGAGAAGAAAAAGTAAAAGACTACTTTATAGGTACTCTTCAGAAAGCCGCAGTTGATACGCTATCCGCCAACAACTTCCAGTACAAATCAAGTTCTCAACAAGCTCATTAACTAAACTGGCTCGACTCGCACAGACATCGTGCGCTATCTGGGCTATCCTCAAAACATCGCTTGTCTGAATGAGCCGCTCAAGCTCGCCACATACCCTCAGTTGATGGCGGATATAGACTTGGTATGGTCTCTAGAGTCAGTCACTACACATAAGAATGGGATTTATGCACTTCGGCGGCTCACATCATCTGGCGCCTGGGCGAAATTCCCTAGACTAACTCTAGAGAAAATCATGCTGTTAGGGTCAATGATGTTGAAACGCCTTACGAAAGCAGAGGTCATTGACGAAATTCTTGGAGCTTGTCTTGAAGAATCTGGGAAAGTCGCGGCCTTGGTCTTCGCTTGATAATTGACTCGTGCTTTCCTTCCCTCAGACTTTTTTTTTGCGCCATGCATACAGGCAGGTAAACGGTGACGGGTGTTGAATCAAGAAAGCTGCACAGCTGATAAAATAGACGCATTTTTGGAACCCTAGGGTGCTACACTACTAAGGCAAGTGGAAAGAGGCTGGTCCAGTCCGCCTCCGAAGAGGCGTGTTGAGCCTTCTAGATCGAAAGATTGCGAGTATGTTCTTAAATTTATGTTATTGGAAGATGCAATGTCATGAGAACATTTTGTAACTGCAGTATACTTGACTAGGGTCTTAGAACAGTCTCATGAAATTTCATATACACAGATCTCCATCACTCTACATATTGAGTCATTGCCTTTCCCCCAGTCAAGCAATTTCCAATGATTCCGAGGCACTTCGGGCGTTTACGACAGGAAAATAGCTGGCTTACATGAAGAGGAAGTTCTTACAATCACAACTTCGAAATGCCTAAGAAAGGAGACCTTTCGCATGGAGTTAGTCAGAGATGGCGTCAGTGGTCCAAATGCGAGACACGTCAAGCTGCATCGGTAATTAATCGATAATCGATGGACAGAAGTCGGTGAACATATTGAACTCATCGGCAAGTCCGACTAGTGGAGCACTCGGCAAGCTACGCATGCATAGGACATCCTGAGTACAAGAAGTCGCGTATATGGAGTTGCGAAGTGATACATCAGCTTCTGGATAATGCGTCGACTTTGATCGGCAAATACATTTCCCATTTGACTTTATTAGTTAGGAGGAATGCAGAGCCTTCACCTGAAGCCACTAAGATTTGAGGCTTGAACGGGTGGGGTATTTGATGTATCTTGAACCTTGACCCAGTGTCTAGATTGAAACTATCCACCGAATTGTAATCAGATCAGCTTGGTAGACTTCTTAACTGCCAGCTACCACTGATTGTAATCATTATCCGCTACCAGACAAAGGCAAGTCGACCAAGTCTAGAGGCGGACATTTGATCTAGATGGTCAAGGCAATCTAGGTAATTGGCAAGAATCGTGAGAGGAGTCTGACCTATGTGGGGGTGGGTTCATGAAGTTCGAACAAGTAGTGTATTCGAAGCGACACTATCTCACTAGCAGTAACCCGACCGACCTTTTGTCAACAATAGTCGAAGATAGTTCCAAACGCTTGCCCTTTTTTGTCCAAGTCTTTATCGTTCACGTCCGAACGCCTGGGTACGGGAGATCAGCAGATCGCTTGCTCTCAAACATTTGCTGAATGGTGCACAAAATTCCATGATTGCAATTTGTTTACAGATGCAACAGCTGGTGATGCAATGATGTGGCCATGAACTTCCGTACAGAGGCAGAGACACCAGCTTTCTTTTTCAACTTCTATTCTCCGGGCGTGGCTGACACTGCCGCCGCCAACTGAGAAGATGGTGGGGTGGTGGACGGGAGGCCGTCCACGACTGCGATAACCAAATCATGTGGAAACTGGAACAGCAGCGCAACCATTGATAAGAGAACGTAGTGCTTTCAGCTCATGCAGATCTTACTCCAGAGAGAGGTCAAGATACGAGCATGCGTAGTCTGGGATCACACACTTGTTGGCGGGTAGATAATTGTTGCCGCAACGATTCAGACCTGGTTATCACTTTTCGCAGCCTCCATTTCACGAGAAGAAGGTCTATTTCTATTCGGTTCATTTCCCGGTGGCTTTCATTCTTGCCGCATTCGGAACACTTGAGGCTGTTAATCTTCCTTCCTGGCGTCAAGTCGCCGAGTCTAGTGCCTGGTTCTTGCATGGGGGTTGGGACCAGTGGATATTGTGCTGCGTGAGAGTTAACTCAAGGGTACGGGGACAGCTGCAAGTTTTGTATGTGACATGCCGCTCTGTTCATCCAATTATGTTGAAAACAATCATCGATTCGACATTTTACCTGGATTCCATATTCTCTGGGTTAAGGTACCTTTGATCCCCTTATCAAATGAATATCTTACAATTTAGCTCTCCATAGTTTCTTAGTATATGCTTGGTATCGGACAGAGAGGGTTAAAAGTCCGAAATTGGTTGACTAGCGAGACTAGCTCGAAATGTATAACCCTGCAAGTTAAACAATCAGCTCAAGCGAGTAACCTACATTCCATCCACGTCCAACCCAATTCAGTCAAAGGCCGTCCCAGCTGCAAAGTTCTGAACTTCTGATGGGTTCATCATATGTCCACAGCCGGGTCAAACAGGGATAGCTTCAGCTGGCCCGGACCTTTTGAGCTCAAAAGCAGCCACAAATCATAGCTCTTTCCTAAGAAGGAATAACTTCAATATTATGGACATGGAATTTTGGAATCTGGGCGCGAAATCCTGGACCTCTCCAGTGTATACTTTCTTGCTAGGCATATGGAGCACCTGTGGTGTGCTACAAACACGGCGATTCAAATCATGGGTGGTTTTGATAGCTCTTTTGAAAGCAGCTCCTGCACCTTATCTTGCTCTCTATAAAGTAATGATCACCCCCACCTCGTTTACCTCTCAGCCAGAAGTAAACAAAGTCGAGGTAATTTCCCAACCTTCGTCATGCGTTCAACCATCATTCTCTCGGCCTTCGCGGCTCTTGCTGTTGCTGCCCCTCGTCCTCAAGAGATCGAATTCGACCTTGTCGACCTTGCTGCCGACCCACAAATAGTCACCCCGCCTACAGATGTTTCCTTTGAGAACGTTGCTGCCATCCCAGCTGGAGCTATTGTAAAAGTCGCCGACGCGAGTGTCACAGAAGTGGCCCAAACTCAGAAGCAGAGACGTGGCGTGCAAAAGCGTGATGGCGACTGTTCCCCAGAATCTGCTGGGACCGGACCTCGTGTGTCAAGGTAAAAGTTCCATCTGCTGTGCATGCCTCTGTACTGACTGAATGTCAAGTCCCGATGACACGCCCGAAGCTTTTCTAGCATACCAGCCCTTCAAGACTGATGCTATTAACGCGGCTGCAAATGTCCCGCAAGGATATAGTCTTGCTTTCTCAAACCTCGAAGCTTCCAGTCAGACTTCTTCGTACCTTGGCTTCAAAACTCTCAATAAATACGATCCGATTGAGTGCGCCAGCGTCTGTGATCAGCATCCAGAATGTATAGCTTTTAATCTCTACTATGAGCGGGATCCTTCAATGAAGCCCAATGCCGTCGATTGTCCAAATCCAACATCTGTCACCAACGTCAAGTGTGTCCGGTGGGGAGTTCCAGTAAACAAGGACACAGCAAAGAACGATGGTGAAACCAGAAGTAAGCAGTCACTCTTGGCCTAGCAAAAGGTCTCGCTAACGAGTTGTAGACAAATTCAACGTCGTGATTTCTGGCTCAAACGGCTACAACAAGAATGCTGCTCCAGCCACCCAGTCCGGGTTCAAAGGCCCTGTGAAGCTTGGAGGTGCGATAAATGCCCCTAATGATCCGCAGACAAACACAAATACCTACATGGGATACAAGTTCTTCACCTTTGATCAAGTCGGAACATACGCCGGTGGAGTAACAGCTTGCACGGCCGCCTGCACTGCTCAGACTGCATACAACTCACGTCATCCTCCCAAAGCTCCAGCCAAGCCAAGCGTGTGCAACCAAGCTGTTGTCTATGTTCTCAGCCAGAGCAATCAACCGCAAGGCATTTACTGCTCGATGTATTCCCAAGAATGGGCAACAGCTGTCAGTGTTTCAGAGATCCCAATGTTATTCCCGATACACATCCGTTCAAACCTGCTAACTTTTTGCTCAGTATGCCACCAACTACGGACAGTATAGAGGAAGCGAGTACTGGAGTGTTTCACAGGCGTACGCCTACACAAATGCCACCTATGCTGCTTCATATGGACCCATCTGTGCGGTTGGCGGTTGCCCGAACGGATCATTCAAAGGCGGTAACTGTGGAGGTTATGGAGCTGGAACTTGCTAGGTTTTTGAACCCAAGCTTGGGTGAGAGTTGTGGGAGTCGACAATTAGAAACAAGATTTGGATAAAGATAGACTTTAATAAAGTAATCCTTATGATGACACTCGAGATCCATATCTTCCAGTTAGGAATGCATCTCAACGAGAAAGTGAACAATGTTTTTGGTGACAGACATCTGAGTGAATTTTTCATGCCAGCCTCGTTTGGACAATGCTGCATACTGGGTGATGTTACTGGGTGATGTTACTGTGGTGGAGAGTACATCGTAGACGTCCCTTTGCGAGGCTGGACCTGATCCGTGTCCAGTGAAGCAAAGTTTGAAGTTCTGGAGTTTTTCGAGACTTTCGAGGAAATTTGCTGTGAAAAATATGGAAGAGAGGCATGGATGGAAGAATTACTAGAGCAAAGTCATAAGATATTCTCGTGACTCCAGATTAGACTTCCAGGTCGGCACATTTAAAGTCCTTTGACAGTTTTATGACTTTGACCCGGCTTTCACTTTGCCGGTGAATATAGGCCAGCTTTGTTGACGACTAGGCACAGCTCGAAGAACAAAGGTTACCTGCCGGAATTTTGGGGGAAATGTGGTGCGAACATTTCCTGAGTATTGGCCAAGTAGTGAGGCTCTTGAGAAGCATTGGGTTTGAACTTTTGCACGCGCCATGGTATCCTTCGGGTCCGGTCGTAGGCGTTCGCCCGATTCTCCCGACCCGCGCATCCTCCTTGCACTTCTCCGGGATATCGTCCGTAGGTATCTTACCTTGTCCATCTCCTACCCAGCAGATGATGCCCTCAAGACCATGATTCCTGCCTGACACTCGTCTCTGGTAGGTCGTTGCTTTGCTTCTTCTGCCCCAAGAAATGCGGCGCAGGTTTGGTGGTTAGCAACATCGGCCGAAGCTTTGCCCGATTCCACCTGCGCATGCTCAATGGCTGCGCCAAATGCGAGTGATGGAAGACGAGCACCTATTCATTTGAACAGAGCGCCTCGTTTTCATTCCCTATGTTACTCTACTTGGGTTTTCCTTATTTCTCATTATACTATTCATTCCCTTTTTCATAGTACGTTTGTGCTCCTATACGATATTTGTCGACTGGACCGAGGTCCACTTTCGAACACGCGCAAAGCTTTACAACAACAACAACAACGAGCAGAGGAGTTATAGATACCCAGCGAGCAGCACACTGGCCCCCTAGGAACTCGAACCAGCATGGCTAGCCCTATAGTAAACAGCGAAAGCAATGATGCGAACGAGACCTCCAGCCTCCTTCCCTCGCGAGAGACTCTTCAGCCATCCACTACCATATCCTCTCCGATACATAAAACGCACTCCCCCAATGTTATAATCAGCATTCTATTTGCAATCGTCTTTGTGCTGGGCTTTGGGTCAACTATGATGGCAGTCCCAGCTATGAGAATAGCTGAGAACATCATCTGCCATCATCACTACAATAAGATTCAAGGGCCAGGGCATATCGGATTGGGGGAAAACATTGATGAAGGTTTATGTAAAGGGGACGAAGTACAGAAGGAATTGAATGTTATATTTTCTGTTATACCGGTGCTGGAAGCCATACCTTGTAGGTTCTGTTCTGGGTGGTAAAGATATGGCTCCAGGGCTCATGACTTGAATAGCATTGGTAACAATTGTCCCATACGGTCTATTAGCTGATAGGTGAGAGACATAAACTCAATTCAGACATAGAGCTCATTTGACCCATGACAGAATCGGACGTCAGCCAGTCATTTTCTTATCACTTGTCGGGCTACTTCTTAATTCATGCTGGGACATTATCGTAATGTGGTATTGGAGGACGATTCCACTTCGTGCGATATGGGCGGACGTTATATTCACATTCATTGGTGGCGGAGATTCAGTAGCTTTGATGGTTTTCTATGCCACGATAAGTGACATAACCACCGAAGAAAACAGGTCTCTCTTCCAAGAGGCTTATTAACAAAGTCACTAACAAGTCGCAGGTCTAATGTCTTCTTCCTCGGTACATGTGCTGGTTTACTGGCAGAACTTATCGGTCCTTCAGTCGCCTCAACTCTCATGGCTCGATCTCCTTGGCTTCCGTTCCTTATGGGACCCTTCATTACACTCTTCGGAATAGCTATGATCATGTTTGTTCCCGAGACACTTCATCTGCGTCCTCGGACTACAGATCCATTCTCTGAAACCTCACCCGACTCAGCATCTGAGCAGGCTCCGTCTAACGCCAAGATTGACGACTCAACCTTCTTCAGAGCAGTCAGATCCCGAACGTCCAACACCTTGCAAGAGCTTTGGCACTCCATGGCAATTCTGCATTCCTTGCCCATCTTCCTGCTCCTCCTCGCCTTCATAAGTCCACCATTTACCTTGCTGTCTATCAATCTCTTGCTCCGCTACATATCGAGAAGCTTTGGTTGGACACTAAGCGACGCAGGATTTCTACTCAGCCTTCGCGCCTTTGTCAATATTATTCTGCTACTCATCATTCTTCCCGTCTTTTCCCATATACTTATCAACTATTTTCATTTCTCATCCCGAGCGAAGGACCTCGTCCTCGCTCGAGCTTCCATCGTTATCTTAGTAGCTGGCGCCCTTATCATTGCAGCCAGCCCTACCATTGGGATCACCATCTTGGGCATTGTAGTTTGGACGTCGGGGACTGGTTTTGCAGCCCTGATTCGGTCCGTGATCACCACCTTGGTCGACCAACAGCACATTGGACGTTTGTACGCCGCCGTCTCGGTAGTGGAAACGACCGCCTCTCTGTTTGCTGGTCCTTTGCTCGGGACGCTATATACATGGGGCCTGAAATGGAAGGGTCCATGGGTTGGATTGCCGTTCTATTGTCTCGCGGGTATTACTTTGATTAGCAGCGTTGGTGTGTTCACATTCACGTATTTTGAAGAGAAGGAACAAAGCAGCAATTGCGAGGCATCTGGTGACGATGAACAGGATGCTTCTAGAGAAGTATAGGGATCTGGAGAAGAGATAGTGTTTATATCACCTTCAGACTTCGAATGGGAGTTTGGTGTAGGCAGCAAGGTCCTAAATAAGCACTGAAATCTGTTTGACCAGAGATTTATTGAGCCCGAGGAATTCTCACTGACCTACCTTAGAGGACCTATGGAGAGGAAGAGAATGTGTGCAAATTTTGGTCTCAGTACCATTTTTTTTGGTGCGCTCAATCAGTACAAAAATTCTGTCCATACCTTTCCACGTATCCTATCCTTTCAATATCTTTTTGCCAGTCTTGATAACCAAGAAAGTCCAGACTTGGAGAAGCAACTTTGGCTTTCAGATTTCCTGATTAACGCGGAGGATTCCTCAACTTCTTGACAGGAGCTCTTCCTCCTCCAGCTGCTTTTGGTTGTTGGCCTTTCTGCTTCTTGGCTGGCGAAGCCCCTTTTGGGCGGGGTGCCTGCTTTTTGTGGCCTCGCTTCGGAATGACAGGAGCAGCAGGTTCCCTGATGACGACTTTGGCAGCAGCTTTTTGCCGTGCTATAGCAGCTTCGTCCGTCTCCTCGTCTGCAACAGCTCCACCAGCTATCTCCGGATACTTCCATGGATGCTGACCACGACTTTTTCTGATAGCATCATAAACATTCAGTCCGTCGTGACATCTGCTCGATATTCGGTCCTGGTAGATAGCCGTTGCTTTGAGTTGAGCAGCATGAAATGACACAACAGCAGTTTGACCTTTAAGAATCTCACTGTGCTGGTCATCAAATGCTTTTGCATCTTCGGCGGTGGCGGGACATACAGGTGCTAATATACCGTACTTTTCGTAGTACTGCTTTTGAAGAAGGGCTGCCTGCGGAGGGAGCGGATCTTTAGCGGCGGCGTTTTCTGCTTCCTCTGATTTTTCGACGACTTGCATGTCCGGAAGATCGATGTGGTAGGCTTCTCGATGGATGTGGATGGGTGAGATCTTGCTCGGTCCTCGGCCTCGGATTTCTGCTGATACAGATACCAGATATGCTTCGGGAACTCCCTCCTTCTGGAAGAGTTGCAACGTCTTCCGCCACTCCTGTAATTCTGACCTGGACCTGGAGAAGGGCTCATGAATATTACATGTGTGGCGCAAATCTGCAAACACATTGACTTTGATCTCGCCTTGCCTCCCGCCGCGACGAACCACAGCATTGCACAACACTCGCGATCGAGGCCATTCTGCCTTTCCATACGTTTCTTGAATTTTCTGATCATCATTCTTGTCAAGGCCGAAAATGACTCCGTAAGCTGGAAATGAGGATCTGTCGAGCGAATCCAAGTTCTTGATTCCAGGTGTCGGCAGGAGATATTCTTCCCCCATAGGCTGTGAACCCGCAGTCTTTGTTTCGAAGATTGGTCGAATGTTCGCTTGGCCTGGAAATTGTTAGCTTGATGTTATTGCCAAAGGAAAGTGCTGGTACCATTTTCATTGACGTGAAATTCCCACCCAGGTATACAGCCTAGGGCGGTAAACCCATGGTCTGGGAAACTCCTCTTGAACCGCTCCGGGTAGTCAAAAACAAAATGGTAATGAGACTTTCCCGCCTTTTTTGCCTCTTCCGCTGTTCGCTTTGCATGTTCCGCCTCATAGTACTGCGATGTAGACATGATTGCGACGATGGCGCAGAGATCGATGAGTCTGTTGGAAAATCAGCTCCATTTCTGTACCGCTGTGTACGGATGAGAAATTCTTCCTGTGCAAGGTTTCGGAACTCTCGAGGCTGAAAGAAGGAGTCCGAAAGATAATGCTTACTGATCTCTCGAGGCTAGATATGCGCGAAGTAGACCTCACTGACGAAAATGTATAGATGCAAGCTGAGTACTGGTCAGCGACAGCGGACGGAACTCTCAAAAGTTTCGTGCGTCGAGATCTACTATTGCGCAGCGAAATCTGGTCGTGGATTGTTGAGAGTCTATTGCGATAGAAAAACACGGCCTTAAATGTGAATCGATCTCGAGTCTGCTGCCGGACTTCATCTTTGAAGGCTAGCAGTTTCAGGCTTACATTTCTTCGAGTTCTCGCTAGCTATTTTTTAGGAGCTGATGGAGTTATGAAGAATCGTTCTAGATACTTCTCTCATTGTCGAGATAAGGCTACGACAAAATCAATACCTTATTTTGAGGGTAAGCGAGGTTTCTGCCTATGATGCTGCTCGCAGCTAAGGCTGGTAACCTCCATGGCAAGGAACGACATGAAGATCGGCTACTACCTATCCTCCAGTGAGTTTTGGACTAGGCCAGGAGTAAGGACCTTAGATTCGCCGTAAATAAATAGATGAATTCACTTCCCGCACAAGCAATCTTCCGAAAGGATCGTACCAAGATAGGTAGGTAGGTGAACAACGAGTAGCATCATGTGACTAGTTAGGCTCGCTTAGTGATCAATAAAGCCCCTACCCCATTTGTCGCAAGACTCAAGGGTCAGAGCTCAATGGCAAGCCACTTAATTCACAGGAGAGAGGTAGAGCCTCATTTGAAATACTAGAATCATTTCCCTAACGTGAAATTTCAACGTACTCAAGCTTATCGTTGAGTGATTTCGACTACAAGACTACCTACTTTTTATGACCAACGTCCTTTTCCAAGTCAGAAATTACAAGGTCCGCCATCTCTCAAATCTGTTGTGACGCATGATCTCAGAATTCTGTTCTTGATTCATCACAACTTTTCGCTCCTTGTATATACCATACCGTCACTGGGACGAGGGCAACCTTCAAACCGTGGAAGAGGGCCTGGATGACGTGAATGTGTAAGATCTTAGGTACATCTGCAAAAATGCACAAAGCTTCTCGGTCGATAGCATCCCCAGAGGATCCATATAGGAATACCATAAAGCCCTGTCCCACGGCGCAACAGCTTCGACGAGAGTCGTGATACTTACATCATATCTTCTTCAAAATCCTCAGCCCCTGAAGGCTACCTGATCTTCACTAAACTTTGGCACAATAAGCCTTTTCCTACCATTTCTTTAACACGACCGGAAAATTCTGTACGTAGAAAGGTATTTATCGTTACAGGAGGTGGAACTGGCATTGGGGCAGCTATAGTCAAAGCTGGAGCACAAGCTGGAGCAGCAAGCATTGGTCTTATCGGTCGATGAGAAGAGCAACTCAAGAATAGTTTGGAAGACATCTCATCGATATCTCAAACATCCCATGTTGGTTAAACCGTCGCAGATGTGACAGACAAGGAATCCTTGGAAGCAGCGTTCGGCGAATTCACCAAGTTTCTGGGCGAAGTCGATGTCTTGGTCTCGAACGCAGAATACTTCTCGAAAGGAGATCGGAGCTCTGCAGAAAGTGAAGACTGGTGGACAGCATTCGAGGTCAATGTCAAAGGATGGTTTGATGCCATTCAAGCCTTTCTACCATATGCGCAGCAGAATACAACAGTACTAAGCGTAAACGCCGCCCTGACTCATATGCAGCCTGCGATGTCGGGTATGAGCAGTTATAACGTATCTAAGATGGCGAGTGCAAGACTCCACCACGAGTGCTCGCAAGTTGAACATTCGGAGCTGCGAGTTGTGTCTGTGTAGCCTGGAATCGTTGAATATGCTATGAAAAAGAGATTTGGAACTGCAGGAATGGATGATCGTAGGTTTCCCGAATCAAGGGACTAATACATTTGCTAACGTGGAATGGCTGAGCTGGTAGCTGGGCCGATGGTATATTCGGCGGGTCCTGAAGCGGGGTTCTTGAGGGGGAAGTATATATGGGCAAATTGAGATGTGGATAAATGAAAGGACGCTCTGCGGAGATTAGAATTCCAAATTGTTGGAACTAGCGCTCCTTGGACCGGCTGTGCCTTGACAGGGAGAGTCAGAAAATTCTGGGCATGCGTTAAAAGCCTAGGAATATTTCTCGTAGGTCCTAGAATATCATGCCGCCATATGCATCTTCAAAGCTTGCTCCCTCGATAAAAGAGTCCCAAACGTCCTAAAGCTTGTCAGCTACTACGGCTAATCACAAAGAGAAGAAACTGATCCAGTCAATAGCTAAATCAGACTCGGGCATTCCGACCTCAACAGCAAACGGGATATACGGAGGTGACTGGGGAGATGATTCAGACATCAATGGAAGGAGTTCGGGCTGTGAGTTGATGTACTCGAAAAACCCAAGTGGACATAACAAGTTTGATAATACCTGAGCCACTTTCGTAGCCTCCGGTGATCGTTTCCTAGTAGCCTCATCCCTCCAGATCTGGTAAGCTTTATAAAGTTTTGGAAGGACTGACAAGCACTCTGGCTGTAAAATAACTTGAGCATCGGCGCCGGTATCTCTTTCCGTTTTCCGATGTCGGATGTCCAGAACGATAATCATTGCTGCTAGAATGAACTCGTGGCTGGTGTATGAGACTCGATACCAATGGGTTGCTATCAGCATTGATGCGTTGGCGGACGTGTATAAAAAGTCTTGTAGTTCTAATAATGCTACCGCGGAACTTATGCAACGGTTGTAGGACGGGGCGAAGCGTGGATCGCTTCTGCCACGGATGAAAAATTTACGATGAAGAACACACATGCCTTTCTTTCGTATCAGCCTTGGTGTCCTTCGTAGATCAGCACTCAAAGGGATACGACGAGATATACGTGATCCACAAAGAATGTGCACTATATCTTTCTCTTGCCAGATCTCGAGTAGGATTTCGGACGTGATATGAAAGAGGCTAACCTTGATGATGTAGATATACCAGTTGCACACGCCGATTAACAAGAGACTCAGAATCAGGTCCTAAAGAAGCTTCCGTGCCTTGCATCTTAAGGTAAGGTGGAATGGCTTCAAAGGCCACGACCATGCCCCTATCTAGTTTCAGAACCTCCTGGTAAGGATATTGTCCCAAAGCACTCAAGAAGTCCATGATGTGGCCCAAACAGCGAATTATCCGACCTTTTGCTAGCAAGTACGAGACAGGAGTAGGCGCTGTATCTGGCTGTTCGGGTGGAAGTTGTGTCATGTCTTCAGTCAATTGCCAATCGTAGACGTTTAATGGTTCTGCTGTGTCGATATCGGAATCCCGTATCATTGCTGGGAGGCCAGTAAGGAATGAAGTCAGAGCGTCCATTCAATGAACGAACTGCCAAACTCTTCGACGCATCTCTCCCTTGAAAACAGATATTTCAGGGAACTGCGAGGGGTCTCTTTTCTACATCAGGTCGTGCATCTCTGTCTAATGAAGGACGAGTCTTACCTATGGTATCCCATTTGCAATGCAACTCTCACCACTAGTCCAACCATCATCCACACTCTCGTTTCACTGATGGTCTTCCGAGCCCACTCTGCCATGCTGTAATACACCAAAGTTTCCAAGGTGAAGGGAGCGCACTTGGTGATATCTAAGCGACAATCTTGTTAGCCATCGTGTACCTATGAATGATACCTCAGTAGTCTTACCTCCCATCATTAAGCACTGTGCAGTCCTGACTCTATACAATTCAGACAATGATTTCGAGGTACCTTCGTACTCAGGTGGTTCATCATCGTTGGAAAAGTATGAGAACATGATCGGGCTAAGAATTGAAAAGAGGAGGCCCAGCCACATGATTGAAGTTTTGGATGGGTTAGCCCAGTGGTCCTCGTATTGCTTCATGAAAGAAGGTTCATGTAGCAGATCTGAAGAGTTAGCAATATACTCCAATGATATTAAGCCGTTCTTGATGAGACGCACGGTATGTTGGTACAGGCGAATGCTCCCCGAAGAATCGTGCCATCAACTTGTCACATGCCGCCTTCGGAGGAACCGTAGCCAGCAATTCCTCTCTGCTTACTGGACGAGCCATTCCGCAAAGTAAGCTTGGTGCATCGGGAACATCCATTGAAGGATTGTAGAGTGTGGCCACGTCTTGAGTTTCCTTCATTTGTCCCTAAAGACTCTTGAGTTCATTCAACTAAACTTATCAACCTATATTACCTCAAACGGAATGAGCAAGTCCTTACCTCTTCCAATACATCATACCAATGGGTAGAGCTTTTGTAGATGGATTGTTTCTCATCCACTTGCATGATACCAACACCATGTTGGATCTCCTCGGTACCATTATCATTATCAGAAGCATCTGAACTGTTCGGCGTAATTTGGTCTGAAGTTAATCTCACTGAGACATGCTCAGGCGATGGGGAACTGCCAACAAGTTGCTGGTTCTGGTCTACCAGAGTAGTGACAAGACTCTCCAGACGGTCAATCCGCGTTTGCATATCCTCTGCTTGAGCGGTCTGCACGTGTCTTTTGCCATGCTGGGGAGCTGTTTCCCCTCGATAGGCACAACTTCCTGCTTTGTCTCTGACAGTACAATTCTGACATGGTTGTTCGCGATTGCATTTAAGCCTACGGACAGGTTCAGTAGTGCTTTGGGGCGGTGGATAGTGGGTCTTACTTCCTGCTCCTACAGGCTTCACACGACAGCGTCGAGCGAGTCTTCCTCTCCGCTTTCCTTTGCTGCCTTTTCGCCGCGGACTTATTTGCTGTTGAATCCATTTCGATGTATTGAGATTGTATGACAGGAAAGCTCTGGAGATCCAAGAATCAAGTTATATTGGGCCATCGTTGTGCCACAGTCTAGCTTCAAATGCCACAGAATGCATCGAGATGAGCAGTGAGGATCAAGATTGCGAAGTTATGTCCGCGGACTTATTCAATGACCCAATATCAAACTCCCTCCCTCTTCCGATGGCTTCAAATACTGAGTACTAGCAGTGAGATTAGCATTATAAAATGTTACATTCGATGCTCTTAGGAAGGTCAATGTATCTCAATATATGTTCACATCTCCAAAATAAATGATCTAAACTTCACACATGTGTTTTTGGCTTGAAAAGTCGGGGCTTAGAGTTTGTTCTTTTATACTCTGATCAGTACCAAATCTGTGTATATCCCACCAGGCCTTCCAGGAGATGGAGCTCTTCTTGCTACCGAATTCCACCTGCCGAAGATCTTCTGTACAAGCCCACCCAGCTTTTCCAACAGTGCTGCACGAACACACTTCTTGGCCAGCTACTTCTCACCGAGTCCCCCTCCCCGAACACTCACATCACCCCAGTCCTCCTCGAATCCCGATCATGCTCTGCCCAATTCATCATACCAAAAATCCTTCATTCTCAAAAAGATTCCGCTTCAACCAAACTTCTTACTCCCTCCCTTCCTAACCTCAACCTCCTTCCCCTTCTTATCCTTCCCATCCTTCGCATCCTTATTCTTCTTGCCTCCCTTCAACAACTCCAAATGCCCCGCCTTAGAACCAAGCGTACGCTCCGTCATAGCCGTCAAGCCCGCAGAGTGTTTCTACACATCATATAATCAGCCACCTATCCCCTTACCAACTTCACCGATGCCCTCCAACAGCGTTCCAGATAGTGAGAAAGAGTCTGCGTGAAAAAAATGAGCACCAACCTTCGTAATCTTCGCATTTCTAACCAACTGCTGGTTCCTCGGCGCGATAGTCCTCGAGCCTTTCTTAGGACCCAACACGCCCGGCCGCCTCGTCGACGATTTCGCGGTCGCGGTAGAGAGTTTTTTCGATTTGAGCGTTCCTTGCGCCATTTTGGCTTACGTCGGATCCGTCCTTTCTGGTCTCGTAATGGTACTTTCTGTGCCTGCTCTGAAAAGAGATCTCTCTGCGAAGATTGAGTACGTGGAATGTTTATTTGGGGACGTGTTGAGGGGAATTGGAATTGCTCGCGTAGACCGCAGGTCGGGTCGATTATATTTTCTAGATCTTCCGGCCGCTAGTCATTTCCCCACCAAATACCCCAGCCAAACCCCCCACGGGCATGAGAGGGATGCCCTACCAGATTTGGGAATTCGCAAACAATAGGTACAGACAACTGCGTGTTTACTTGCGAATCACTGAGATATGCTGCCAGCTCATGTTCATCTGATAATTCGCAGGAAATACTTGCAGTGTCCCAGTTTGTTACTGCATATATCCCACGCATTCAAAACGTTGTCTTCCTCGTTTCCATCTCATCAATTTCATCTCACCATAACCAAAATACCTCGCGCAGGAGTGAAAAATCTATCATTATATTCGTTCAACTACATAAAGCCTTTCTACCAGACTACCGGCCCAAACTCTACCTCAAGGCACATGCAATATCTCACCTCCTGTAATCCAAGCAATGTCAAGCAAACAATATGAAGTCAAAACAAAAATTGTCATGCTCAAAATCCTGTCATCTCTTGATATCCTTCTCGCTCTTCTTTCGTACAAACATGCTTTGCTCAAAATCCATTCATTCATCATATCATTCCGTCGTTACATCGCTCGCGATGCTAGAAGCTCTCCCATTGTCCGCCTCTCATATTGCCACAAGTAAATCAACAAAATACAGGTGCGAGGCCAAAGCAAAACCAAGAAGCGACTGCCTCGCACGTTGCTTCATGGGTACCTCCTCTTCTCTCCCCTTTCCCCATTGCAGCTCTCGTTCATCCATTGATGGTACATTCCTTCCACTGCCTCCTTTGATTTTCAAACGTGTTCCTCCATTAGAACTTCACGTCCCACCTCTATTTCATTGTTGATTATAACGGTTTCTTCGTCGTAAATCCCTAGCCTCGCCTTCTAAGTACATCGTCCATACCATTCTGAAGGCCCTTCGGGCCACTGATCGAAGCCCGTAGCTTTTGGCTTCTCTGCTCTCGTCTCCGTTCGCTAATTTTGTTCTTCACACCACTCCAGCCTACATATTCGACCCTCAAACGCAGGCCTGGTATTGTGGCTACACGTCCGCCATTACCGTCCTTGAAGCCATACCCGAAGGTGCCCTCAGCCGGACCGCTCACTGGACGACGATTATCAGAATAAGTCCTCCTATCGTTCCCGTCTCTGTGTAGGGATGAATTACTGCGTTTCTTGACGACTCTCATGTTACCACTGGCTGTTCGTTGCATTGTTCTGCGATCCTTGGAATATGTTTGGTAATCGTAATTATCGTCCTCGATAGGTAAGATCGCAAAAGTGCGCTTGAGTTTCTGGCTCAGACTTCGTTTCGGAGGTGCAGGTCTGTTGTCGATGGGTGGATATCCGTAATAGTCGTCTTCATAGTAGTCCTGGCCTTCGAGATCATCCCAGAAATGGGCTGGTCTCCAAAAAGGATGAAGTTTGCCTGCATCTGCTGGTCGATCCTCGACAGAGGGATAAAGCGTCGAAGGATTTACTTGTTCTTTGGACGTCTGACTTGAGCCGTCCACTGCACCCCTCCGGCGGCCACCGCTTAGCGAAAATGTCCTTTTCAGGAGACCTGGAGCTTGAGCGGAGCTTTCTGAGTTGCGACCATTGCTAAATGCGCGACGCATTAAAGACATGCTTCTCTTTGACTTGTTGTCCACATCGTCATGCCCGTCGTCCATGCCGAAGCCGAGTTGGCGATCTTCCTCTTGAGAAGGTGTCAGAGCAGCGGGTGTGGGCGGAATGAACTTTATGGCTGGGGGCTCCGGCGGATCGCGAGGGTTCCGGAGTGGAGAGTCGACAGCATCCATTGGATGAGGAGGTTGCGGAGGAGTGACTGGGCCTGTAGTTGCTTTGCCATTGACAGTCATGCTCGGTTGAGATCGAGAGTTCTCCAAAGGTGCGAGAGAAGTTGGTGAATTCTCCTCGGAAGTTCTGTGCTCCACAACCAGGACTGACCTGTTCTGATGAGGAAATATCGTGACTGCCAAAGCCTCTGATACCTCTGCAGCAGTCCCGGCGGTTTCATAAGAAGCTTGTGAGAATGGTGTTACTTGTGTAGTAAGTCTATTACCGAAGAATGGATCACCATTATGGTCAACGTTCAATCGATGGTTTACGTGAGTATCCACTTCCTTCTCAGCTTCCTGTTGAGGCTGTGGGTTGGTGGCCTCCTTGGTAGCAACCTCTGTTTCCCTTTTCTGCTTCAAGATCCTGTTGTGAGCATTGAGACTTTCTGCAGTCAGAGATCCGGCTCTTGAAGTATTGCGGCTCGTTGGAGCAGAAAGAGATGACCCCCTCGCAGGGATACTTGGGGGATAGTCGATTGTGCGCACTGAATTATGACTTGAGCCAGCTGACTCTGACATTGTCCGTTTGCGACCTGGCTGTGATCCAAAATATCCCGGTGCATTGAATTTAGATGATTGAGATAAGGGTGCCGAATTCAAGGACATGCTTCGCTTGGTTTTCTTGCTGCTCGTAGATCGAAGTGATGGGGGCCTCGATTTACTCGACGAACGTCGTTCTGGAATGATGACAACAGGGATTCCTCCACTGCTTATGATCTCCTTCCGAGATCTGCCACGGGAGGACGTTGTGCTCACCGTAGTGTTGGAAGCGAGGCTTTGATGCCTTTGCTCAGGGATTCTTGCGGCTGCGTGATGGAGTCGATGTTGTGGCTCACTGGAAATCACAGAGTTTGGTGCCGAGCTTCTTGTTGACTGATCAGAGCTAAAATCTCTGAGTCCGAATTGTTTCTTGGTATGCCGAAGCGTCTTTCGCCGTGGTGGAGGAACGTCAACAACTATAGCTTCGACAACAGTCGATGAGACTGAGCGACCAGACATAATTGAGAATCTCCGTACGTCTGGAGTTGAAGGCGATTCTGGATCAGCGACAGCAGCTGGCCAGTCAATAAGTCTTGCAAATTCCTCGACAGGAGTTCGATCGGCTGTTTCTCTGGCGAGTCGATGTTTAGCGATCCTCTCCTGGAGAGGCAAGCTTCTCACAATCCTCGTAGCGCTCGTAGGGGTCACAATATCGTCTTCTATAACCTCGTCCGTACCTCCATCTGTGTGCAAATGTGACCTTGGTGCATATCGACCGGGTCTTTTCCGAACTGTCACATTCCTCATGAGATTATCATCCCATTCCCGTTCTACTTCGCTTACTTCATCACTGGGACCACCCCATTCTCCATCAAAGACAACAAATTCCTCTTGCGAAACCACTCTTGCTCTTGGCGTGGTTGTACCTTCGTTATCCGATTCGAGACTTAACCCTAGCCCAATCTCCTTGCGTCTCTGGGCGGTCTGAACAGCCTGTGGAACTTCGAAAGCTGATGGTCTCGCAGAAGGCAGACCTGGCCTCACTGTTGATGCTTCATCTTCATCCGAGGAATATGGATTTTCTCGAGCAGTCTTGAAGGAATCTGTCCGCGACGAAGGATATGTTCGCGACGAAGGATACCGATCACTTATATGAGGCCGAAATGCCAATGGCATTGGTCGAGGAGGGGTCACATCGGGGGTTGGAGGGCTTCGCTGTTGGTTTACAGGTGTGGCCGGAGTAGATGGAAGATCTACATTGGACCGGATCGAGGAGATGTCAAATCTAGGTGCCGGAGCTGGAGATGGGTGCGATCCAGATGGTTGTCGAGAATGTGTCGGAGGCGTTGGAGGCAAGCCAGGATTTCCAATCCTCTTGGAGGCGTGTTTCAATGTCCGGGGACTCGATGTATCGGAACTTGTCAGAGAGGATGTTCCTGTATCGATGGAAAGGTTGCGTGGCCTCGTCGCAGGCGTCGAAGTTGGGTATTCGCGCTCTCGAGGGTGAGGCAGTATCTTGCGTTTCTTCAAAAGAGTAGTCCCAACGCCATGAGCCCGATACGGAGCATCATAAGAGCTGCCCAGGTCGCGCGCCGGCATCCTGAGCCAGTTTGTCTGTGTAAGGAGCATTCAAGCCGCGTCAGATCCAGATCTTGAGAAGAGAATGTTCAATCTTGGGTCATCGCCTGGTCCTCGCCTTATCATCGAGGTCTGTCTCAGAAGGGCATCACTTGGTCATAGTGACTTTCGGCAGGTTGCATGGTTGGCCTGGCCTTGTGAACGCAGCTTCGAGTCGGAAGTTGCGTGCGATTGTAGAAACGAGAGTCGTAACAGTCGTGAATAATCGTGAGACAATTGCATGCGACACCAGAAAAGAAAGTCGCCGGCGTTGGAGAGCAAAGACGCAGGAGGTGGGCGTCGACCAAGCGGGTGTAAGAAGGTTGAAGTGCAGGTCCTGAGGCGAGGCGAGGAGGGGAGGAGAGGAGAGCAAGTCGGCGATCGTCTGCGCGCAGGCTGCATGCAGTAGGGAAGCCTCTCAGGTGGCTATGGACCGCGGTATAAAGTTACAAGTTATCAGGCAGGTAGGTAGGTACCTTCTCCTGTTGTGTTTGGCCTGTCACCACGGCATGTATGTCTCCGCCCTCACTGAGGAAATCTGGCGCGAATTGAAGGTCGGAGAGGATGAGAGATGAGGAGAGGAGAGGAGAGGAGAGGAGAGGTGGAGGGAGGGAGGGAGTGAGTGAGTGAGTGGTGCTGGGAACAGGTGGTGGTGGGAAGGGAGAGGAAGGTTCCAATCAGTGGCAGTGGCAGTGGGGGCAAG